>OVBI01000737.1:0-55419 GCA_900406495.1 Sisymbrium altissimum
AGGTACAAAATGTTATTTTAGCAATTTTAAAAGATATGCATTAGTCTAGTATTTTTCCAACATTTTGACATCATTCTAGCAATTCTCCCTAAATATAATAGAATACCTCTTAAATATTCTTTGATTATGACACCTTTTCTAATATCTCACTTATCAATCTTAGTTTTAGAGTGTTAGGTGATAAAATCCTATAGATGATCTAAAATACGGTTGTCATCCATATAAAGCAATTACTATATCATTTTGCATCATATGATTAATCGATTGCTCTAGAAGTCTCTTAACTCTAGTGTTTTCTGTTTTGTTGCGTGATTGAATGAACGTGAAGCGAATTGGTGACTTGATGTTGTTGATTGGTTGTATGAATGCTTAATTATTCGAAAGTGTAGTTCAAAAATAAAATAAAAACAGCCTGGAGGCACGGATTCGCTGAACACTGGATACACGGTTCGATCAAGTTGAATCTAATTCAATCGGTTAACCCCCGAGTTTAATTTATTATTTAATTTCTCATGAATCTATGATACATCAGCCAGAGGAGAATTCAAAATTTGATGTTAGGAATTACCAAATTTCGCCAACCTTAATTTAAAACAGTTCGAACTACCGGTGATTCGGTGAACCACGTTCCTGACAACGATCGAATCGAACCGGCCTGGTTTAATAAAAACCACGTGAATAGTGTGAGACAAGTGTTAATAGTTCGGTGTACTGGGACCCACCTTTATGTTTTCCTCAGATCTGCCAAATAATACAAAACCAATCACTCTCTTCTTCTTCTTCTTCTTCATTATTTCCCAACAAACTTTCTTTTCTTGACAAAAAAACCCAAAAACTCTTCTTCAATGGCACTTTCTTCTTCTTCTTCTTCTTCTTCTACGATATGTTTCAACTCCGTTAGATTCCCCTCACCTCGATCGATTCCTTCTCCGTCTCGTCTCTTCCCAGTCACTAACATCTCTCCTCGCTCTCTACTTCTCACCAATAGACTATCCCTCGCCTCTTCCTCTGCTTCCTCTCGTCTCCGATTCTCTGCTCTCTGCGTCCGTGATCCTAAAGGTACTTCTTGCCTTCCTCGATCTTTACTTGTTTATGAATCAAATGAGTATTCTTTTGTGGTTCTTGAAGTAGAAAGGGAACTTTCTTCAAATCTTGGATCAAGATTGTGTGCATTGATTGAATTAAAGTTTAGTTTTTTATGAACTGTAAAGGTAGAAACTTTATGTCTTGTTGATCTTGGAGATATCTGTAAAGGCTAAGAGAGAGAGAGAGATAGAAGTGGAATTAAAGAACAATGTGAGGTTCTTAGAAAGCTTACTCAATAGTGATATGGTCGAAAGCTCCTTAGAGCTCATAGCTTATATAAGTAGGAATGATATGCAACAACTAGTGTTTCTTTATGAACTGTAAAGTTAGAAACTTTTATGTGATCTAGTTTGAAATCTGTGAACTTGGAGATAACTGCAAAGGCTAAGAGAGAGAGAGAGATAGAATTGGAATTAAAGAACAATGTGAGGTTCTTGCAGGTTGAGATTTTAGAAAGCTTACTCAATAGTGGTATGGTTGAAAGATCCTTAGAGCTCATAGCTTATATAAGTGGGGATGATATGCAACAACTAGTGTTTCTTTAGCTTGATCGGAGAAGAAAGTAATTGGAGGTATCTACACATGTCACGAAGTCAATTGAGAAAGAAAGAAATTGAATACGGTTAATGTGAAGATCTTGCTGGTTTAGATTAGAAAAACTGGTACGGTTGAAAGCTCCTTAGAGCTCATAGCTTATATAAGTGGGATTGATATGCAACAACTAGTGTTTCTTTAGCTTGATCTCTGAACCAAGAAGTTTGGTCGATAAGAAAGTAAGTGGAGGTATCTGCAAATGCGTGGTTTAGATTAGAAAAAAGGCACTTGAAAATGTGAAGGAAAGTAGATTAAATTTTGGTCTGGGCATGAATATGCATCAACTACAGTTTATTCACATTGCTCTCTAACCATTATATCAGTTCTTTTTACCATTGGCTTACACTGTTTCCGTCTGGTTGTTATGACTTGATTCAACTCTAGCTTGCTTCCACTGCTTATCACAATCATAGAAATGTTCCAAGTATTTTTCAGCATTTTCAGATCTTGCTGTTTAGATAAGAATAAGCCACTTAAAAGTGTGAAGGAAAGTAGATTAGGTTAGCTCTTAAGCTCCTTAGAGCTTGCAACAACTACAAGTTTTTTTACATTGATCTCTAACCATTGTGTTTGGTTGCAAGAAAATAAGATTGTACTAGTGAATAAACAAAATATGTTTTAACGTGTGGTTCTAAATGTTTTTGATACCGAATCTCTTATCTTATAGATAGATGGAATATCAGTTCTTCTTACAATTGGCTAACACTGTTTGTATTCCTTGATACAACTCTAGTCTACTTCCACTACTTAGCACAATTATAGAAATGTAGAGGCTTAGGTTTTTATGTTCAAGTATTTTTTTTTCCAGCATTTTCAGTTACAGAGGAGACCGGACACTGCTTATAGTTCTTTGTGGTAGTCTTGTTGTTTCAATTGTTAGTATGACATGAAGAATATTAAGCTTTGAAGTCCTTATGTATTTTTTTTTTTTCCCCGGTTTGAATATGTGCAGCAGCTGAAGTTACTGAAAGGTCGTGGGAGGAATCAGTCCTGAAAAGCGAAACGCCGGTGCTAGTAGAATTCTACACGAGTTGGTGCGGTCCATGCAGGATGGTCGACAGGATAATAAATGAAATAGCAGGAGACTATGCTGGAAAACTCAACTGCTATGTCCTAAACGCAGACAATGACTCGATGGTGGCTGAAGAGTATGAGATAAAGGCTGTACCTGTAGTTCTGCTCTTCAAGAACGGGGAGAAACGTGAGTCAATCATGGGTACAATGCCTAAAGAGTTCTACATTTCCGCCATTGAAAGAGTCTTGAACTCGTGAAGAAGGTAACAAGATCGTTGATGAGAATCTCTCACTAGCACTTTGATATGGTTAATATGTCATTCAGACCCAAGAAAATGTCCTTTATCTTGAGAGTCTGAACCTCTTATGTTTTCTTTCGTTCTTTTTTTCTTCTTTTATGCTCTGTGAATATAACTGTTGGATTTGAGGAAAGATGACTTGGGGATTATTGTGAATACATATACTTTCCATCTTCAGTGATCAAAATTTTCTCTGGAAGAGAATACAAAGTTTCTCTGTGTAGTCTGTGTAGCTAAATGAGAACGCAATGTTCACTACGAACAAACTAAAGAAACTATAGACGAGAAAATAATCAAGAGACTATCATGTATGTTTTATGTCTTGGTTTCACTCTTTCACTTGACTTTAATGTTCGATTCCGACCATGACCAGACTATCATTGACACATAATCATAACATAAAACCCACAAAAAGATCCTCCCTCCTTCAAGTGATTTATATAACTTCTTTTTAAGTCATCACAAATGAACCATATTACTAAAAAACCATATTTCTGAACCAATGCAACGAATTACAAACACATAGTATTCTCAACATGATCCGTGACAGCCCATATTTGAACCGAATCCGTTGGCATTGCAGTTTTAATTTCAACCCTTCTACGACTATTTCGTTTTGGATCACAATAAAAAACTTCAAATGGGATCTCCTTACAATATTTTTCACCAACTAAACAATTTCACCACTCAGATGAGTCACACCTGAGAATATTATATTACTTCGTAGATCTTGAAGCATGGAGAGTACTGTAATCTTCTACCACTCTTGTTTCTTGGCATCCTTCATTACCCACAAATCTACATTCTTGGTATATCTGTTTAAATATATGCATCTTAACTTCCCTTGGTAGTTTACAAGACTCGAATATACACTAGATTGAGCCTTCAGATTTTCAGGAGCCTAAAGATCATTAAATTCCTCGGACCTAACATCGAAACTCGCCAAAATGTATGCCTGCTTCACTGGTGTAAATACTTTGTAATATATTGCCCTGTTGATGCATACGGCATGGAATACATTGTGATCTATAATGCTGCATGCGATATTCCTCCATTGTTTTTTGGGATCCCCCAGTGTAAGTACTTGACAAGACCCCCAGTAAAATATGCACAAGACTTTGTATTGATTTTCCTAGGGTCGTAACCCAATAAGTAAAAACATGGATTCCACGAAGATAAATTGGGTATGGAGACAGATTGGCTTGTCCTAGGGTGACAATAATATAATGACCAAAACCCGATCAAGCCATGTACGTATTGAAACTCTGTTATTGTATCCCAGTTTTTTTTTCATTTGGGTAAGTATACAAGTAGGAGACAAGTTCAGACAACAGACAATGACTCATTGGTGGCTGAAGAATATGAGATGAAGGCTATACCTATAGTTATTCTCTTCAAGAACAGGGAGAAACGTGAGTCAATCATGGGTAGTAAAGAATTCTACATTTCCGCCATTAAAAGAGTCTTAAACTTGTGAAAAGGGTAAAAACATCATTGATGAGAATCTAGCACTAAGCACTTTGATATGGTTAATATCTCATCGAGACCAAAGAAAGTGTCTTTTGGCTTGAGTCTGAACCTCTTATGTTTTATTTCGTTCTTTCTACTTTTAAGCTCTATGAATATACTCTTTCCATCTTCTTTTATGCTCTATGACCGAAATTTTCTTTCATTTTGGTTTAAATCTGTGGAAGAGAACACACAGATTCACTACGAACATAAAGAAACAATAGACCTTTTGAGAAAATAATCAAGAGACTGTCTTTATATATCTTAGTATCTCTCGTACACTTGACTTGCTTGAATTTTCGATTCCAACCAGACTGATATCCACAGATAATCATAACATGGAACTTACAAAAGGACCCTCCTTAGTGATGTATATAACTTATGTTTCAGCCATCACAAATTAACCATATTACAAGACGGGGAAAATAGAGAAAACCAACCCAAACTCTTTGAAAACGAATTTTAAGCGTTTATATGTTGGGACTACTATATAGAACTACATTGTTTTAACGTGGCATCACCTCTAATTCCTCTACATTGTTTTAATGTGGCATCAATTCTAATTTCTCTACACACTAATATAGTTTTAACGGTTTCATTAGTATATTAATTTGAACAAAAAAGCACAAGTACTATAATTTTATTTTTGCAAATCATGAAAAAGTCCGTTGACAGAAATTTTCAACAAAAAAAAAAACTAAAAGAGATGTCCTCTTACAAGAGTCAAAATATCACAAACATCAAAATACTTTTATCCATCTGTGATTTGAAGGAACTACTGCGACACTTTTCATGCAAAAGTCTTTATATCATTCAAAATATCTACAGAAACTCCAAAATATATCTACTTCACAATTTGAAAAACCTAACTTATCAATTTCTCAAAAACGTCTGGAAAAACGTCTGGAAAAGCGTCTAGTTGATCACAAAATTATGTGGAAGCTAAACTAATTAAATAAGCACGAAACTACTAAAGAATCTAAGAATAATATAACCAAGAAGGTGAATACGCACCCAAAAAAAAAACGCAAAACATGAAGAAACACGAGAGCACACACCCAAAGAAGCACACAAGGAACCATTCAAGTAAACATCAAATCAGTAAAGCAAGTAAAGAACCTAGAACTAAGTAAAAAATCAAGGAAGTCAATATTAAAAAAGGAAACAAGTAAGGAAGCTTAGATGAAGCTAGAAAGAAACATTATGCATATTGTAAAGACTGCTATTTAAAAAACATTTCTTCCTAATTGTATATGGCACTTAGATTTGTAATTTTAGTTGATTTACAATATGCATATCTCCCTTAACTTATCAATTTATGAATAAACATCTGGAAAAGCATCTATTTGGTCACGCACCCAAGTAAGAATAATAAGCAAGAAGTTTGTAAGAATCTAAGAATAATATAACTAAGAAGGTGAACTTGCATCCAAATAAGAACAAACGTAAAACATAAGGAAGCAAGAAAGCACGCACCCAAAGAACCAAACAAGCAAGCATACAAAGAACCATGCAAGTAAGCAACAAATCAATAAAGCAAATAAAGAAAGTAGAACAAAACAAAGAATCAAAGAAGTCCATATCAAGAAGAAAACATAAGGAAGCAAGACAGCACACACCCAAAGAAGCGAACAAGCAAGCACACAAGGAACCATGCAATTAAACAACAAGTCAATAAAGCAAGTAAAAAAACTAGAACAAAGCAAAGAATCAAGGAAGTCAATATCAAGAAGAATGAAACTAGAAAAGAATCAAAGCATAAAACAAAGAAGCATGTAAGTCAATAAGAAAATCATACAAAGAATCAAGAACTATTTGGTCACACACCCAAGTAAGAATAATAAGCAAGAAGCTAGTAAGAATCTACGAATATAACCAAGAAGGTGAACACGCACCCAAATAAGAACAAACGTAAAACATAAGGAAGTAAGACAGCACACACTCAAAGAAGCACACAAGGAACCATGCAAGTAAACAACAAATTAATAAAGAAACTAGAACAAAGCAAAGAATTAAGAAAGTCAATATCAAGAAGAAAGAAGGTAGAAAGGAATCAAAACATAAAACAAAGAAGCATGTAAGTCAGTAAGAAAATCATACAAAAAATCAAGAAAGCACATAAACAATGAAGTATGAAAGCAAATATGTTGAGGTATGGTCAACAAGGCAGATACATTGATGACAACAAGGACATAACGAGGAGTAAGAAAGCATGCAAAGAATCATAAAGAAGTAAACAAAAACCTAGAACTAAGCAAGGAATCAAAGAAGTAATATAAGTACGAAGGAATGAAGGAAGTTAGCTATGAACTCATACAAAAAATCACAAAGTCAAATAAACAATGAATGATATGAGCAAATTTGAGTGTATATGAGTAAGAAAGTATGTATGCATGTTTGCATATAAGAATATGCGTTATGCATAAAAAGCTAACTCTTCTAAGATTTATTCGCTTATTTGATTTACGACATGCCATGTACTTATGACTAAAAAAAACAAGGAATTATCAATCCATTTGTCCAGATTAAAACTAAAGATAAAGAGTAACTAATCAACCCATTTGTCCAGACCGTACCTAAACTTATAAACAAGAAATGTAATTCTGGAAGTGGCAATAAAATTAGGCTTGACTGGGTTAACTGCATAGTGAAGAAAAATAAAAAATTGAAAGGAAATGACTTACCTACAAATTCAAGTGACCAATGTTATCTTCAACAAAACGGAGACGTGATTAGTTTAAAAATTGATAAATTATACTTCAAGCTATTATTTATTGTAAAGAGGGTTGGTAATTTGGTAAGTCCATACTTCACCATAGATCGATAAACTTTAGAAATCTCTTTGACGTTCATAAGAGAAGCACATACCTAAGCAAATCAATGTTAGCCTTTATACTTCAAGCAATTATTTATTTATAAAGGCTAACACTTATAAATCTATTAAGATTTAGGATGCTTAATCTCCTGTAGAAAGCAGCGTTAGCTTTATTTCACATATGTTTCTCCTATTTACGAATTTCATAAACTAATTACAAGTTTGAAAAGCACATACCTATCACATGATTCTGCTACACTCGAAATCTCTTCAGAGTCTCAAACAAGTTGTACACCTTCAATGGCACATACCTGGAAAAAAAAATCAGAATTAGTATGGTAGTCTTTAATTCACGTATGTGCTTAAAGTAGCATTAACAATGAGCTGTTTGTGGTGATTCCATCAACAAATCATATAGCTTTTCTATCCAGCAAGTCAAAGACCCATAATAGAAACTTTTAAGCTATTTTATGAACATAGATAGTTCATCTCCTTTCAAGCAGCAAAGACAAAGTTCTTTACGCCTCGTAGTCCAGAGTTTTTGTCTTAAGAAGTTCTTTTTTGTAAGTCGTGAGTAACTTTTCCATCCAGAAAGTCTAAAACCAACCCCATATTATCTTTAGACAAAGACATGAGGAATCTGTTTTCAATTGATCATTGTCCTTGTCGAAAGACTTTTTTAATCCCTCATTATCCTCCATTCCCATCCAGATAATCGAAAACCGATCCCAAATGATCTATGTCTAAAGACTTTTAAGCCATGCACTACCCACCAATAGACTCCATGTGGTTTAAGGCAAAGGGACAATCTTTGTCTAGAGACTTTTAAGCCATGCACTACCACCAACCAATAGATTCCATCATAAGGGACTTTCAGAGAGGTAATTAAGATTACCTCATTTTGATCGAGGCATTTGATATGAGGCTAGGAAACAAGCAATGGGACAACCTCATTTTCGTACAAGCATCAAGGGACATTTTATAACTCGGTGACTAGGAAACCGAGTTATCCATTGAACCGGGACAAGCTCTTTTGTGTAACAACAGGGACCTCTCAAGGTAATTAAGCTTACCTTGATTCTAGGACGAGGCATGTGGCATTAGGGACACTTGAGAGAGGTAATTAAGATTACCTCGTTTCCAATATAGCAGCCAGTGGATGGGACATTAGTATAACTCAGTGACAGGTAAACTGAGTTAATCATAGAACCGGACAAGACTATTAAGCCATGCACTACCACCAACCAATCGAATTCATCTTTTATTTTCTAACCCGCAATATTCCTCTTTATGCATGCACTACCACCAACCAATAAATTCCATCTCACAACATTCCTCTTTAGACATGCACTACCTACCAATAGATTCCATATGGTTTGAGGCAACAGGATAATGTACCCAAATAAGAACATGACAGAACACTATTAAATTAATGCCTGCCTATGATCTTTTCGAGTTTCAAAATTAGTGCCTGCGTGTGATCAAACGTGTTTGATTTTGTCCTTGTTTGATTCCATTATCAAACACAGAATTCAAAAGAAGAAGAAGAAGAGCAGCGCTTACTTTATGGCCACTCTGCTAGAGTAGGATCCTGCAAAGACTGTCCCGCAGCTGAATGAGAAATCGCTCTCTTCTTAGTTTCTGCTTTGTGTTCAGTTTTGCTACTTGCTAAATCAGCTTTTACATTCTCAAGCAGTTCTGGTGTTGTGGTTTGTGCATATCTACGGAACAACTGATGTGCCTGCCAATATGTATACAACCAGGTCAAACAACATAAAGATACAATCAGTCTATCTTCAGAAAGGATTTCAAAGATAACATGTACTGATACATCACGAGCAGTACACATCAGTTGGTCAAATAGCGAGAATACAAATTCGCTATTTACAGAGGAAGAAACATACATCACGAGCAGTAGACATAAAGATGGAAAATAAACATATAATTAGAGATTTTGAGAAAAAAAAAGAGATAAGATACCTGATATGAAATCCAAGCTTCTTTCAAGTTGCGAGATGCACATTGTTCAGATGGCACACGCTTCTGTATGACACAAGAGAAAAGTCGCATATTAGATGCTTGAGAGAAACTGAAAATAGAAAGAAGAAGAAGATAGAAGATCCAAGTGTTGACAGACAAGACTAGTGAAAAGTTAAAACAACGGCAGGAGTACTTAAAAGTGCCGACAATGTAATGCACAAATCACAATCATATTCAGTTAACCAACCTTAGGAGACTGGTTGATATTCATGTACAAACAACAGTAACCTTGATTGATTCCCTTGTGAAAGAAATGAAACCATAAGAAAGACTGCTCATTTACGAATCGAAACCAAAATATCAGAAGATAAATACCAATACCCAAGGAAAAAAAGGTTCATCATAGCATCATAATAGCCTCAACACTAACCTTTTCCTTCCTTTTAAGTGCTACTAAAAACCTCTTTGGAGCAGAGGTTTTGTCAAGAAACCTAAACAAGGAACAAAAAGAAAACACTTTAAGCAGAGAAACAATTTTCCCCAATCATTACAAGCAAAGAAATTTCAGAGAAAAGCAACCAATTAGAAACTTCGATTCCAAAATGAATTGATTTACCGAAAATGAAGCTTTGATTTCAAAACGATAACATCACTGCAAAAGATTGAAACTTTATACGATTACCGAAAATTGAAAATCCTAATTACACTAATCCAACATAACACTGATTCACACAAAATTTATAAACTCTAATTACCTTCGAGTCTTCGACGATGGTTTCAACAAGCTTCGATTCAAACTGAATGTAAACGGAAAAGCTTTGAAGAATCGATAGAAGAATTGGGAAATAAAAAATTTCTTTTTAATCGGTGGAGACTTTAAGCGATCTGCTGACGTGTTCTTTTCTAACCGTTGTAAATTGAATCTTTTTATTAATTAATTTTTATTTGTATCTTAACATCCTGAGTTTTGAATTGTTTGTACAAAAGGGCTTTTATTTGTTTCTTCTTCTTTTTCTTCCTCAATATGTTTCAATTTGTTTACATGAAAGTATGAAACTAACCATTTTAGTATTAACAGGTGCTTTATCTCTAGATATATGCATAGCTATTCTTGCAGCTGTTTTATCACTAGAACCAGCTTTAGCTGCAGCTAGCACTTCTTCCATGAACCGAAGCCGATGCAGCATCCACAACACTATAAGTCTGCTTCGGTTCTTACGTCTGCTTTTAGAATTTTCTTTGATTTTCGACCTTAAGTAGCAATAGCAGCGGCTCTTTCATTACGTGCCTTGTTTCCACCTCCACCGTGCAAAGCAATCTCCTTTGCTTTATCACTTCCGAGATCTGCAAGCATATATTATAAGCAGGGTCTGAGTTCATCTTCTTCAATTCTGTTAAAAAAAAAAAGAACTGTGCACAAGAGAATATAGAGCCATAACCAACTAAATAAAAACATGGAGTGAGATAAGAAATAGCTTGGTCGAATAATAAAAAACTGCATCAACCTTCAGACTAACATGATCAAACTATACAGTTACTTTACTGTCAACTGCATTAGGATTCTGCAAAATATTATAAACACACAAAGTAAATACGCTCTAACGACACTAACCGATCGCAAAAAGCTTCAAGCAGAGAGAACAAAGAGATTAGTTACTTGAATTGTTATAAGATCAGCTCTTGTGAATGGCTCTCTTCTGTTAATATCTCCTTCCAATTCTTTGACTTCCTATAGTGTTATAAACAAAGCAATAAGAACCACTGAAGCCAAGAATAACTCTGCAACCAGCAAGATAAGAAAGGAACACAAACCTCGTAACAGAAAACATTTCCGGTAGTCTTGACAGCAACTATATGTGTAAACTCTGCTCTTCAAGAACGGGGAGAAACGGGACAATCATGGGTACAATGCCCAAAGAGTTCTACATTTCCGCCATTGAAAGAGTCTTGAATTCATGAAGAAGGTAACAACAGCATTGATGAGAATTTCTCACAAGCACTTTGATATGGTTAAGATCTCATTGAGACCCACGAAAGTGTCTTTTATCTTGAGTCTGAACCTCTTATGTTTTCTTTCCCTCTCTTATGTTTTTGTTTTAAGGTTGATTGGGGTGGTCAACACAACACAGAACCAAAGGTTATGGTATCAAAAGTTACGTTGTCAACAGTGCCTCAGTGTTTGGTATCATCGCTCAAGTTTGTCGAATTGCAATGTTCGATCTCAGAGTATGGAGGAGTAATGGAGCTAGTAAGATACTTCCTGAAGAACTCAACAATCCTGGAGAAATTAAAGCTTGATACTTATTATATGCAACAAGAAAAGCATGTAATCCTTAATGAACTCTATGCAATGCCAAGATGCTCTAGCGCTTGTGAAGTCTCATGCTTTTAAATTACTAGACCAGAACTTTAATTTTGGTCTGTAAATTACTGGACTGGATGATGACTCGTCCGGAATTTTTTTTTCATTAGTTTTGATTTTTCTAAGTTGGTACGTTTGATAATGTTTTTGAAACTCTTAAGTTTATTTTCTAAACCTAGCCATTGAAAGAGTCTTGATCTCACGAAGAAGGTAACAACATCATTGATGAGAGTTCTCTCACGAGCACATTGATATTGGAAGTTACGAGAAAAAAAAAAGTTACGTGAATTTGGGGAACTTGAATTTAGGAAGTTATAGAAAAAGTGATGATGAGAACTCAAAACTCATGTCCAATTTTGATAACCGCACACTTTTCTGACGTTCACCCTGCTTCTTGCTAGGGTCACCAAGTCCGTTGAGGTCAGCTAGCCAATGCTTGTGGTTTTCGCCGGTATTACCAACGAGCTTGACGGTTCCTTTATCCACTTTTGTTACCTTAAGTACTCCAGCTTGATTCATTACATATATACATCAACAAAAGGTCTCTCTGTAGCTTAAATCAAGAACATCAATGATAGATACTCAACTTAACTAAATTATTAGTTTTTGTAAATCGATTAACTAACAAAATCTTGGTTTCCCTGTATCATACATATATCAAGAACATCACTTATGTCACTAATATACAAAATAGAACACAAAAAAGCTTTATTGGTTTATATTTACATAAAAAAAAATTATTAGTTTTCACACTTAATTTCACAAATAATTTTACAATATTAACCAATAATAAAAACTCTAAAATTTCTGAAAACAAAAAAACAATTATTTTATGTCTGTCATTGCTTAATAGCTTTTCTGACTTAAGATATATTGTAAATTCCAAAATATAATTTTTTTTCCAAAGAAGAAGAAAACAAGAAAGAAAATGTTTTCAAAGAAATTACAAAATGGCATACTTTGGGCTTTTATGGTTCTACTACAAAAGCCCACCAAATAGAAACCTTACAGAGAGGGAGAGAGTCGGTGAAGAAAGAAAGCTCCCAAACCATTTTAACTTTTTTTCCGCCGGAGAAAGAAAAAACAAAATATCATCTTTCCTTTTAAAGATTCTTCAGGATCCATCACTCTCTCGTCAATCAGGTATCATCATAGTCTCGATCCGCTTCTAAGTTTCATCTCAATTTCTCTAATAAAACTGAACTTTAAAAAAAAACCTGTTCTTGTTTTGTCTGTCTGTTCATAGAAACCAAAACCCATTGATGACGATACAAAAAGCCATGATGACGTCATCACCACCATCAGAGACAGCCATAGTCTCAGTAGACTCAGATTACAACAACATGATGACGTCATCAAGAACAACAACAACATCAAGAACAACACAAGGTCCTTTAGCGATACTATGGGACATTGAGAACTGTCCTGTACCTAACGACGTACGTCCTGAAGACGTGGCTGGTAACATAAGAATGGCTATTAACTTACACCCAGTTGTCTCCGGTTCTGTCATTGTCTTCTCTGCTTTCGGAGACTTCAACGCTTTCCCACGTCGAGTTCGTGAAGGTTGTCAGAGGACAGGTGTGAAGCTTGTTGATGTACCAAACGGTAGGAAAGATGCAGCTGACAAAGCTATTTTGCTTGACATGTTCTTGTTTGTGCTTGATCACCCACCTCCTTCGACTATTGTTATCATTACTGGTGATGTTGATTTCGCACCTGCGCTTCACGTGTTGGGACAACGTGGGCATACTGTGGTTGTTATTATACCTTCTGGTGTTTATGTGAACCCGGCTTTGACTAGTGCTGGTAAGTTTGTTTGGGACTGGCAAAGTATTGTTCATGGTGAAGGGTTTGTTCCTTTGCTTAAGCCTCGTGTTGGGACGTATTTGATGGGTTGTGGTGTTAATGAAAGTTGTAGTCTTGATGGGGTTAATGAAGATGAGACGATTCTTTATAGAGGTGTGTCGCAGAGTTGTTATAGAGAGTCTTCTTCGTCTTTGATGGTTTCTCAGTTTCAGAATGAGTGTAGTAGTAGTAGTATGATGTCGTGTTATCCTCCTCCTGGTCACCTTGAGAGCACTATGTGGGTTGCGCCTGGAGATTTGAATGGTTTGAAAGGACAGTTGGTTAAGCTTTTGGAGCTTTCAGGTGGATGTATGCCTCTCATGCGTGTTCCTTCTGAGTATCAAAGGAATTTTAGTAAACCGCTTTTCGTTGCGGATTATGGTTCGCCTAAGCTTGTTGATCTTTTCAAGAAGATGGGTGATGTGATTGCTGTGGATGGTAAAGGGAACAAGAGATTTGTTTATCTTCGAAGTTCCAAACCGAACCTTGTCTCTCCTTCTGCTCCTCCTGTGGTTCTACTGAGAAGAGAGAATAAAGGGAAAGATATCATCACGAGCAACGGAGGAGTCTCATCTGATGAATTGTCGGATACGGGTTCGGTTCAGAGCGAGAGGAACTTGGAAGAGTTCAAGCTCGAGCTGCAAGACACTTTGGTTAGCTATGGTTGTCGTGTACGGATGGATTGTTTTGAGGATGTATACAAGCAAAGGTACAAGAGGTCATTGGATTACAAAAAGATGGGCGTTGATCAGTTGGAGCAGCTCTTTGACAAGTTCAACGATGTTGTTGCTGTATATGAAGATCCTGGGACAGGGACCAAACTCATCAACGCGATTTAGGGAAGCCAAACTCAAGAGTCATCTGTAGACGGTGCGTTTTGTGAATCGTTTTCTTTCTCATTGAGACAAGCAATATAAGCTCTTTGCCTGAGCAGGTCCTAGTTTTATTGTACATGCTCTCTACCACTCTTTCTATAGGACACAAAGTTTATACACAAGCTTTGATTCTGTAGTTTGTGCATTTCTACTGTTACTTGTGAGTAACTGGAAACAATTAGTCTTTGTAAGAAATTAAAGGCATGTTATCATCCCTAAGAAATCAACAATCAGTTATCAACAATTACAAAGGATTCTAGTAAAACAGGGGAATTATTCTCTCCATGGATCTTTATGAATTTGTCATAATGTTCTTTGAACAGTGACATAAACAAGTAAGCATAACAATTAATTTTTCTTTCATATGAGATACGGATAGATAGAACAGATCTTTGAGATCTCTATTTTTATTTTCTTTTGGCATCGCAATGATGATGAATGGAGCCAGGAGGCGCAGGTGGTACTATCATGTCGTCAATGCCACTGTCTTACAAATGGGGCAGAGGTTCTTGAGCATGACCCATTGCTTGATACAGTCCTTGTGGAACTCATGCCCACATTCCAAGGTCCCAAGATCATCACCTTCTGCATACTCTTCCTGTTAAAAACATCAGCAACAGCAGTTTCACATCAGTTCGTGAGTTGAGCTGAACTGAACGCTGTGTCAGCTTAAGAAGAGACACCGAAGAAACTAATTCAATCAAACCAAATTGACATTTTCATTGAAGAGTAAAGAAAACATAACCCTTCCTTGCTATATCGATTCAGCTAATAGTTTTCCTGTCTATGATAAAAACATATCAAAGGCTACAACTTTTTAAACATTTTATTAACAGAAACAAGGCAGCCTCAATTCACAAAAGAACAAACCGGAGCACTATTGCTAGAAGCAACAAGCAGGCACATTGATTAGTGATAACTGATACAAACAAAGTAGAGGAACGCATATTGATAACAATTTCCTTCATTTCTCTCTTTAAATTGCCTATGAATCAAGGAACAAAGACCTATAAGTCCACAAACTCTCCCAAATCCCAGAAGGCTCCCAAATAAACCAAAGACCAACTAAACTCTGAGCCAACCTATCTTATTTACAGTATCTTATTTCACTTCATACGTATAGAGAAACAAATGAAAGCAATCTCATCATCAACACCACTTTGCTTCATCTTCTTAATTAGTCGGTAAGAAATCATGATCAATGTAGAATAGTTAAGAAGGCTACAGGAGTCAAACACTTAAGGCTCATAATTAAATACCTGGCAAATACAGCAAGGCTCCTGATGCAACTCAGCAGAAGAAGATGTACATTTGTGCTGTTTCATTGTCTTTAAAATGACATCTTCCCTTAGCCCAGTGCTCACATCTCCTATGCGTTCCCCAAGTGCCAATAACTCCTACATTCATTCCCACACGATATTTGGCAAATGGAAAGATTGCGATAAAACAGTCAAAAGGAAACTAATACTCACCTCGTACGACATGTTGTCAACATCAAGGCGCATTTCCCGATGCCTATCGTGCATTTCTGTCATACTCTGGAAGATAAGTGGATCGAACACCATGTAATCCTAATAGATTGAAAAAAAGAAGAAGATCAGCTACATATATCATCATAATCTAAGACCTATAATTCTTATAACTATGATACATTGCAGCTATAAAGATGTCAGACAGTTAATCGCAGGACACTATGGCTTAAAGGTAATAAAAAGTGAACAGTTTTATTCATGGCAGGGCTTGCTTCTTTGCATCAGCCCACAGATGATTGAAAAATCACACTTCAGGACAACAAAATCACTCTTCAGGACAACAAATTTACCAAGAACCGGAAAGTGTTGTATCCATTAACTTATATTAGCAAGCACGATCGTTGAAAATCACTTGTGTCAAAAACATACCTCAATCCGTAAATTTTCCCCTCTTCTCATGGCGGTCAACACTTGACGTATCTGCGAACAAAAAGTAAAACAAGTGCCAAGGAGGTTTATAAACCAGATGTAGAGAACAAAAATCCCAAAACGTAACACATCAATTTGGTTACGCACATGGAAGTCATATCAGAATGCATCAAACTGCTCTACCTCTCATATAGTTAAAGTTACACCTTTCAGGAGAGACATATTAGAGCCAAAGAGCTTTCTAGCAGAGCCCTTTAGATTTTTACTAATCAAAGTGATATAGCTTCTAGTCTTGTGACTTCGAATGCAAAGAAATCCGGTTTCCAACAAATTATGGAGTATACTCAAGTCTCAAAGTTTTTGATCATTAATACAAAAGATACTAAGATTCGATAGAGAAAGTCACAAGAAAACCTCGAAACAAAAAGAACACAAATTAATGTAAAAGCCCGGAATTTCGATTAGAAAAGCATAACAAACTAAAATCCATCACAACAACTCATAAATGCATACTATTAACTCCCAGTTATTCATAACAGGATATTCTCCTACCAAACAATTGACTGTAAAAAAGATAGTGAGAGATGCTTCAACGATTCATTTATCATAAAAGAGTCAGAATTTAATAGAAAACAGACCTCAGAGATGAGGTGATTCCTTCCTTCACTGTCAGCAGCTAAGCTCCTCCCTAAGTGACGCAAGTGAAGAAGCTCACTCTGCCTCTCGGATAACAAAGCTGACCTTCTTTGTCGTGAGCGATGGCTCCGGCTATTAGAACTAGATGGCATCGCAGCCTCATTTGAGGAAACAGAAGGACCTGTGGGCAATAAGGGAAGAGATGCACCATGACTAGCAGATTGAGATTCAATACTAGGAAATAAAGACCAAGGAGAAAGTTCCGATGCTCTCGATGGATTATGTAGCGGCGCACTCTGAGGAGGAATCCATGCGGGATTTGGCTGCTGCGCATGAATAGCTGAACTCGGCCCTGCTCGAGAAATAAAGGGAGAATCTATAGATGAAACAGGGTTTCCACGAGAGAAACTCCAGATAGATTGATCATGCACAGGATTTCTTATGTCAGTTGCATGTGCAAACAAGGGCTGCTCTGGATTGCTTCTTGGTGTTTCCCACTGTGGTCCAAATCGCTCTGCAGGCATCTCAATACCCGAAGAACTGCTTCCTCTCGAACTGAAAGAAGCATCCCAAGCAAATTGGTGTATATTCCTTGTCAAAGCAGGGTGATGGACTATATTTGTCTGATTCTCACCACCGCTTGAGCCACTAGTGAAAGATGTTGGTCTCACATCTTGAGGATCTACGAAAGGAGAGTTTAATGGTAAACTCTGTTGCAAAGAGCCAGTGGGACGCACAGAACCTCCACTATGTGATATGCTGAATGCTACAGACTCCTGAGGCTGTCTGGGATTTAATCGTCTGCCAGGTCTAGATAAGGTGTCAGTGTTTCTTACAGAATGAATAGCATTAGTTGTAACCGTTCTTCCACCACCAGATCCAAACATTTGTTCTGTCCGACCAAAATGATTAGTAACGTTTGGAGGGTTTTGTGAGGGTGTAGCCAAACTCAAACTACTTGAAGCACCATAATGAGAAAGATTTGCATTCTCGGTCTGAAAACCGCATTCAGGAGTGTCACCAGAAAAAGAACGACTAGGAGCTCCTTCAAGAGCCTTTCTTTTGCAGGACGAACCCCAACCACCCAACGAAGACGCTGGACCACTGCTGCTCTCTCCAGCGGCCTGAGCAGAGCTTCCTAATGAACTCCCATAGTTATTATGACGGAAAACGACTCCCGAAGTCTGTGCACCATAATCATCGCTGTCCATGTCCATGCTCATATTCACATTCTGTGCCATAGTATTAGAGCCTGAACCACGCAAGAAAGTAGGTCCATTTCTGATATAACCGGCAGCATGAGCCCCTCCATGTACCATCATACCATTCAAACCTAATTGCCTTCCCTCAGATCCATAGCCAACAAATTGATGTCCACCATCTTGGGGCAGCTGGTGATTTGTCTTCATCCCGACCTGATCAGATGGTCCTGATACGGAGCTGGATTCCCCAAACCTCCACCAGTTATGAGTTTGAGCAGTATGAGAACTTGAACTCGCGTAAGTAGGTCGTCCTGAAGCCGAACTACTGTTTGGAAATTCATTCTCTCCTGGATGCATCATGTTATTCAAAGAGGCCTCTGTGCTATAAACCGATTCACCATCTCCTGGATTCACTTCAGTAGATGAACCACCAGTATTCCGTGGCCCTTGCATTGGATTCATAACTTTAACTTGAACACAAGAACTCAATCAAAAGTTACAAACACTTTGAGGAGACCTAGAGTCACACAAACAGAAACAGACAAGAAGATTAATAACGCATAAGACATAATGGGTGAGAACTTGTAGGTAACACAACTTAAACAAGTCCACCACATTTACCATTACAATCATCCCAGGTCAGCCTGCTATCTAGCTTCAGGCTTTGCTCAGGCTCCAAGTTTAGCTTCTGCATAATGTTACACAAATTATTCATAATGTCAAATACCTTATCATATATCAAAAGCATTATCAAGAACTTCATGCTGACTCCACTGAAGTAACCTAACTGATACATAAAAACATAATCTTGGCATTTAACTTCGTGTGAGATTACCAATTGAGCAACTAAGAACAAACAACTTCTACCTAACTTGTAAACTTCATTAATGGATTCTTCAACATAGAAATTAGATTACTTTCACGCAACAAGCGATAACAAAACACATCTCCAGACTCATATAGTCCTAATTCAAGAACCTTCACCAACACATTTCTGATTCAATCACCAAATTAATTCCAAAGAAACCGAATCAAAGAACAATCAGATACCATCCAATCTTGCTAACCTAAAGTGGGGTCAATCCCGATCTGCACAAAGCTATTGCAAATGCATCAAATCAAGAACGATCTAAACAATGAAGAACCCAATTAAAAAGAACGAAACTTTCTTAAAGATGTGAGAGAAAATGAGTTACCCGGAAGAGAATCAGATGAGATTAAATTAAAAAGTTTGGTTTTTTGTTTGTTTGTTTATGAATTTGTGGGTGTGGTGGTTGTCTTTTCCTATGCACGATTCTTAAGGCTTTTCTCAGTCTCTTTTCGATTTTTATTGTTTTTCTTTTTTCCCGGAAAAATGCAAAAGATTTCTCGGAGAGACCGTAGAGAAACAAGAAGAATGAGAAAAGACAGAAATTTTGTTTTGTTTTTTTTGTTATTGTGAGAATTCAACACATAAGCAATGGATGAGGAAGGAGAGGATTAAGAGACGTACAGATTTCATGTGACATTTGTTTTCCATAATAAAATCTTTCATTGTTTTTTTATTTATTTTATTTATTTTATTTATATAGTTACTGAACTTATATTGTAATTAAACTTTGAAAGATTTTGACCGAAAGAAAAAAAAAAGTTTGAAAGATATGATTTAATAATAAATAAAAAAGTGTGGTGCTAATGAATGATTCTGCCATTATTTAGTGTAAGATTTTACAGGACGTCACTTGTTTCAGTGGTATGGTGCTGGACTGCTGGTGCCTAGCTATCTTTTTTCTTTAAAGGTAAACTGTTGATTATTAACAATTTAGTAATTTTCCTTATATTTGGAAAAAGATATTGACTGTAAGAATAATTTATGTAATTTTTTTAAAAAAAATTGTGGTCATAGTTGGTTTTATCTATCAAAGAAAAAAATTATGACGAATTGTTTAGAATAATAGTATCAATTTATCCATCAAAAATTGAAAATTAACCAATCAAATTTTTCTAGCAATAATTTATGAAGTAAAATTATTTTTCATCCTTTTTAATTCTTTATTTATTTATTTTTTTAATAAAATTTCATATTTATTCATTGGTATTTTAAATCAATTTTCAATTTCTGATTTTAAATCAACCTTACTTTAGATTCACATATGAGGATACACATATTTGGAGAAATGCGAATGATAAGTATATGAGACAGTATCAAACAAAATTTTACAATGCAGTTGATTCAAGAAAAACAGTGAAATGTTGAATAATATAAAGGTGTGTGCCTCTCCAATATCAAAATACTATGTTTTAACATGGTTAACTGCTCTAAATCATCTCTCCCTGTATGCAAGTTTGGACAGGAGAGCAACAAACCAACTATATTTTCTATGATACCCTTAAGAAATAAGAAACCATATCTTCTTTTTTTTTTTTTTTTTTTGTCAATAAAANGCTATTCTATTTCTCAAGTTTGAGGTGGTGTGGTAAGCCACACCGGAATAGAACAACCCAAAAACAATAAACTAGATAAACGAGAATGGGCAATCTTCGCAAGGGAGTCAGCTACAGCGTTACTCTGCCTTGGTACGTACTCCAAAGAGAAGGAAGATAAACGACTTTGCAGCTCTGCAAACTCTTGTAATTCCATAGAGAAGCTTGGCCATTCATTTGGATGCTTGATCATCTTCAATATGTCTTGGCAGTCTGTTCCAAAAGCTTGGATGGACGAATGTTCTGAGATGCAATTCATGGTCCACAAAAGAGCTTCCAGTTCAGTATGAAGGGGAGAGATTCGACGGGGTTGATTCCGGGATCCTACCATACTTTGACCACCGTTAGCATCTAGCCAAACCCATCCTAGGCCACTATAAATTCCATCCTGCGTCCAAGACCCATCCACTAAACAAATATCTTTAAGGCTAATGGTATTCATACCAGTTTGAGTCCGAATCAAAAGATTCAGTGGTTCTCTTAAGTTGGCTCCGTACCATGCTCGACATTCACTGGTCGCATGACGTATGATGTCCTCAGGCTCTCGAACAATGCCTCTAAAGAGCTTATCATTTCGGGATTTCCAGATAAACCAAATGATCCAGGGATATGGATCTATGCCATTATCTAGAGTTCCCCTGTCCGATTTATGCCAAAAGAGATAGTCTAGATTGGTAAAAACACCCGATGTCATTAGCACATCCGTAGGAGAAGCTGACAAGGCCAGGGACCATGTAAGTTTAGCCTGTGGACATTCAAATATTGCATGATTTATAGTTTCTCCTTCAAAGCCACACCGGGGACAATGATTATCGCATCTTATGCCTCAGCGGGAAATATTACTAGTGAGTGCTAAGTGCCCCGTTAGGATTTGCCATACTAGGTGCCTCATCTTTGGAGGGGCTTTAATCTTCCAGGCATGTGCTTGGAGAGATTTAACACTTGGTTCCGTGAAAGCATTAGACTTATCCTGCTGAAGAAGAGTCCTGGCAATCCAATAACCTGACTTTACAGTATAATTGCCATGTTTAGTAAAACTCCAGCAAAAACTGTCCGAATGGAACGTTTTACTAGTAGCAAGACAGATCAGTGGTATGTCCTCGTGATCGACATATTGTTCGAGGAGTGCCATATCCCACGTCATAGAATCTTTAGAGATGAAATCACTAACAGTCATCAAGGGATGGACTGCTGGGGCTATAGCTCTGGCTGGTCTTGCTGGATTCGCCGAGACCCAAGGATCCTCCCACATTCTCGTGTTCAAGCCTGAGTGAATTTTCTGTCTGATTCCGATGGAAAGAAGAGGTTTGGAAGCTCGTATACTCGTCCATCCATAAGATGGATTATCGAAGGACAAAGTTCGTAAAGGCGAACTATATTTAAAATACTTTCCACGAAGAACACAGGCTAGGAGAGAGTAAGGGAACTGGAGGAGTCTCCAAAGCTGTTTTGCCAGTAAAGCCAGATTAAACTCATGAATTGCCCGGAACCCGATACCACCCTGCTCTCGTGGTTGGCACATCTTATCCCATTTTGCCCCATGTATTCCTTTTTGGGAGGATTAGAACTCCACCAGAAACGTGCAATGGCACTAGCGAGTTTCTCGCACACATCTAAGGGGAGAAGGAAACATGACATTACATACGTCGGAAGAGCTAATGCAATAGACTTAATAAGGACCTCTTTTCCGCCTTTTGATAGCCATTTGGCTGACCAGCCGTTAACTTTAGATTGAAGACGGTCTTTTATGAATGCAAAAAGTTTGCATTTTGATCCGCTAATATCTTCCGGGATTCCCAGATAAGACCCCATACCACCTTCGTTGGCTATGCCAATTGTGTTTTTTATGTCCATTTTTGTAGAACCGGGAATTCTCTTGCCGAATAGCAGAGAAGACTTATCGAAGTTGATGCATTGTCCGGAAGCTTTGCCATATACTTGGAGGATTCCGAGGATTTCATTGCATTCACGGGTCTCCGCCTTGTAGAAGAACATGCTATCATCATCGAAGAGGAGGTGAGACACTGGTGGACTAGCGCGAGCTACTCGCATACCAGTGATCTTCCCTGTGTCCTCTGCTGATTTAAGTAAGGCAATGAGCGCTTCCGTGCATAAAATGAAAATATAAGGGGATAAAGGGTCCCCTTGGCGTAATCCGCGTTTTGGTATAATATTACCCCTTGGAGTTCCATTAATAAGGACATGATATGAGACTGATTTAATACACCTCATGATCCAGCCAATCCAAATTTCCGAGAATCCCATCTTACGCATAACTGCTTCAATGAAATTTCATTCGACTCGATCATAAGCTTTACTCATGTCTGTCTTTATGGCCATACGTTTACCTCGTCCACCAGGGTTTGTTCTTAAGACATGGAACATTTCTTGAGTTATGAGTATGTTATCCGTAATTTGTCTCCCAGCGACAAAGGCTGACTGGGTTTCCGAAATAAGATTCGGCAGAACTAATTTTAGCCGTTGGCATAAAAGCTTGGATATGATTTTATAGCTAACATTGCACAGGCTAATTGGTCTGTATTGCCCCATCTCTTTCGGTTTATCTTTTTTTGGGATAAGACAAATGTTTGTCTCATTCAATCCAGGCACAATGGTGCCGTGAAGTAAGAAGTCATTAGTCATTTTAATTAGTTCTTCTTTAACTATATTCCAAGACTTCTGATAAAAGAGGGCAGTGAGCCCATCAGGGTCTGGAGCTTTCTCCGGATGCATTGCAAAAAGAGTTGCTTTGACGTCTTCTTCTGTAACTGGTCGAATGAGTCTTTCATTCATAATGTATGTAATAGATGATTTGACTTGATTTAGAGCTTGGTCTAATTTTCTTGGGTTAGAAGTCTCAAAAAGATTTCGGAAATAGTTAGTAGCAATGGCTACTATATCTTCCTCCGATTCTGCCAATCGTCTTTGATTATCCAGAAGGGATGTGATTCGGCTTCTTGCCCTTCTCCTCTTCGTAGCTGCGTGGAAGAATTTTGAATTACGATCACCTTCAAACAGCCATGGAAATCATATATTCTTTAAGTGCAGCTATCCTGCAAAAATATGGAGAAAACTGATTTTTAATCTTTTTGAAAAAAAAAATTTCATAAAATATACTTCTCTAATCAAAATGATTCAAGTTTAAATATAAAAAAAAACAATCGCAGGCATGTTGAACCATAAAAATCATAATCTAAGCTTATAAAAATCATTGATAAGAATATAATGAATATATTAATCTTTATCCGAACAAAAAATAATTTCTCTTTTGATGATGGATTAGAGATTGTGGTCTGCCACAAAGCTCTCCTAAAAACAAACTTACAAAGGAGAACTATTCTCATTTCAATGCACAAAAACTCAAATACATCTATTATAAAACATTTTCTGATTAATTATAAATTTTACATTCTTTAAAAAGAAAAAAGACTAAGGCAAAAAGTCTTTTGGTGATGTTGTTAGCCGACATATCTAACTGGAAGAAAGCAACAATGGTTGGATTGGAGTCTGATGGGTGATCTCGAAACAAATCTACTCACATACTTCCATCATCAACATCAAGCAAACCGTCGATGATTAATAGTCAAGATCTAGTTCTATTTCATTACTTGAGTATCTAGCCTACAGAGCTTTTTGGAGATCTCATTGATCAACACTATATGATTGATTATAATTTTAACTACATTATGATGATTAATGA
This sequence comes from Sisymbrium altissimum, assembly GCA_900406495.1. NCBI lineage: Eukaryota > Viridiplantae > Streptophyta > Magnoliopsida > Brassicales > Brassicaceae > Sisymbrium > Sisymbrium altissimum. The sequence continues at coordinate 24,285 of OVBI01000737.1, forward strand.
AAACCATTTTTTTTGCAGACATTTGTGACTCTGTTGTATTCACTCGCCTCACATAAGTAGTTTACAATAAAAAAACATACTCATCCCAAAACATCGCGAACTGTCTTATGGCAAACTATATCCAAAGCATCAACAAAAAGAAGAAATCGTTCTTGTTCAGAAATCTCAACATACTAATGAACTTCACCACAGTACTTTATACAAATGTGAGTTTGTATTTATATTTTGTTTCAGTTCTAATCTGTGCATTTTAAAATCAATAAATTATATTTGTGTAGTTGACTACATCGGGAAAGAGAGTGAAAACCACATGAGTGTTTGACTCAGAATGAAAATGTTGACGAATAAACAATTTTGAGAAGTTGGAGACGGTTCCACTTAGAAATATTCTAGATGGTGTTCTTAGACTCCAAAAAGTCGAGAATGTAAGGAAAAAATTATTTCATTTTAACATCAAAATTGTAAAGGTTGGAACATATGAATATGATATTTTTTTTTATTTTTATAGGAAATCTATGAAGTGTCTGGTAATCGTTGTGCAGAATTTGAACATGCTTTACTAATTGTAGCAAAATATCGAATAGTAGAAAAAGTTAACTTCATCATGGCCCGAAATTAATGGAGAACATGATATGATAACAATGGATGCTGCAGACAATCACTCTCAGACAATCGTGGCTTTGATATTTACTGGCCACTTTGGTAGTTTTCTTTTATCCTTTTTAAATGAATGTCAAAATAAGATAAATAGATTAAACCTTGAAAATTTCTTTATTTGTAATGGATGACATGAGAACGAGAATGAATACCAACACCAAACCAAAAGAAAAGAATAACAAGTCCCAACATAGATCCAACAGGATGAAACCGAGCGAGGAAAATAGATGGTGAACAAGCAAAGCAAGAGCATGGCCAACAAGTCGAAGCTCAAAGCAAAATACCTATATTTTTTTCCTTTTCTTGATTCTTAGAGTTGGACATTGCATCTTTTCTTTCACAATATTTTACTCTTTATATTGTTTATCTCTAGTCTTTTGGTGATGGGAAACACAATTCTAACGATTGGACAACTTCAGGCCTTTTTATGATCATACCATTCAACACGAATGTATTTTTGTACACAATCACCATTAGACTTTTTATTATCATAAAATTTATTTATAATATTGTCTTTATAGTCTTTGTAGACACATGCGATTCCGTGGTCTTCACCCAGTTTTTATAAGATATATTTATCTCTGCATATAGTGTCTATCTTATAAGGACTTCTCACACTATATCAAAGGCAAAACCATAGACAACCTTTTTTCATTCAGTAATATCAACATTCCAATGAATTACATTAGAAATTTTGGACTCCATAAATATGTGACCTTGTTTTTTATATTTTACTTTATTTATATTCTATACATTTTAAACTTTATAATATAACTTGATAGTTGTACTGAAAGGTAATATATCAGGATATGGTACTAAAACTAAAAGTAACTTTGACCAATAAGAAGAGGGTACAAAACAATTCATTTATGAAAAATTGAAGATAACGTTTTTGGGAATTGTTGCAAATATTTTCCATGAATTTGAAGAAGATAAAATGATAAGTAAAATTTTAACTTTATTTTACACCAAAACTTGGTGACTTTCCACGTAATTCGTGAAAATAATTGTTTTTTATTAAATAATATAGTTATTTAAAATTAGAATTCAGTTTAAAATTTAATGAAGTGTCAGTATTCAACTTTTATAATTGTACAAAAACTGACACCATAAAATATATCAAATAATTTGGTTATTTTAATTTCGTTAGCAAATTTTATTTTCCTTCTATTTGGTATTATGGTATTATGTTTAACTTCTGTTCACTTTAACCTACAATAATTTAAAATAAAATAAATATTATAATATATTTATATTTTGTGACTTATACCTATTATAAAATTTTCAGAAATTTTAGTTGATTTAATTTATTTTGATATGGATATATATACTCAGCCGATAAAAATATGAATTTCGTATCTTCTAACAGTTTTAATAAAATAAATATGTTAATATTAAAATTAATAAAATATTAACCATTTCAACTAATAGTTGGATTTTTTATATTTAAAATCCATATTGACATCATAAGATCTCTCCTATCAATCTGTAATGCAGATTTTGAGTATATTCAGACCAAAATAAAATGAAAAGTTTTTATTTTTTGGCCTAAATAATATAAATATTACTAAACTGATCCCATTCAATCTCTTTAAGTTTTAGAAAATAATAATTTCTTACAAAAGACAATTTGTTTTGATCCTAAAAAGAATTTTATAATGAAGACCATTTTTTTTTCTTATATGAAAAGATTGTTTCATAGACAAAATAATCCATTCAAAAGCACTTATATGAATATACGATAATCTAAAATTTGGTATTACAAATCTTGAACATGAATCATGGTATTATATGAATATACAATAATCTAAAATTTGGTATTACAAATCTTGAACATGAATCATGGTATTATATGCATAATAATATCATATATTTTTATAAAATTAGAAATATAAGTAGTATAGGTAAATTTAATTATAGATGTGAAGTATGAAAATGCAAAACTTTCTTGGGAATTTATCATTTATATTTGGTTGGATTCACATAATCTACACTCTAAATATATGAAAAACTTTTAAGGTATTTGGATTTTTTTTAGTTTATTTTTATTTTTGTGTGTGTGTGTAAACTTTTTATATGTAAATAGAAGTGCTCAACAAACACATCTAGAATTTGGAATATTTTTAACTTTTTAAAATGTTTATTAGAATTTTGGTAATGATAATGTATACTTGTTATCTTATAACTACCATTTTATAATTGTATTTTATTTTTATCTATTGTTTAAAAGCCATGTTACATTTAAGTCTAAGCCATGTCATATTTTCTAATATGTCATATCATTTTTTTTTGGATATTTGATATGGTGGTGACATTTGAGCAAATTACTTGATAAATAATGACTAGGCGATAAGAGTTAAACAATATTCTCATTCTTTTTTTTGGTACTAGGAAATCTATTATGTAGAAGTTGTTCGAGATACAATTGGAGATCACACTTTGCAATACTGACAAAGGCAGAACGAACGAGAAAAAATCAATGTTTTGGTTGTTGAGAATTCATTTGGGAACAATGGTTATTTGAAAATAGTTACCACAGAAGATGGTAGGTTTAAAATATTCTTGCCACTTTAGTAGTTAAGAAAGATTTATTTGCTTCTCTTTTCTTTTCAAATGTTTATAGAGAGATTGCAAAGTATAACAATATTTAATTGATTAATTAAATGATAAAAACTGAAAATATCTTCAAGAAGGATTGGGTATAGTATCTGACCATATATCCCATTCTTATTTTTAATTTTTATTCCATCTCTTTATTCATTTCTGATGAAACATGAAGCTTTGATAATATGTTTAACATGTTTAACATGTTAACTCTATTATAACATATGCTAATTAATTTAACATGTTATTTTCTATGTTATACTAAAATATTCATTATTCCATAACACATTTTATGATATGTTAACTAATTTAACATTCTATATAACATGAGATGATATTTAGATTTTTATGCTAACAACATTTCACGTGCTAACAATATTCCATGCATTATTGTTAGCATGTTAATGTTATCTGATATTAGAGTTAATATAGTGATCAATAGTGTAACCAATTGTTCATGAACAGTGTTGCCGACAATGGCAAATTTCATAATTAATTAATGGAAAGTTTCAATTGGTGACCATATATTAGAGAAAAAAACATGAGAAATTTGGTGTTCTTCAAATTTTACACCAAATGAGAGGAAAATTTGGTAAAATTTTGGACACATCGATCACATTCTATTCTTCTTATTTTCCTAATAATAAAGGAATAATGAATAAATATTTTCCTCTTTGAATAAATATAAACATATAATCTTTTAAAGAAAAAAAATTTTAATTTCTTAAATGAAAATTTGTCCAAAGTTTTTTCAATTTCTTTGGTTCTTCAAATGGTCACCAATTAAAGCGCAAGTATAAATATGGTATAATTTTTTTTTTATATCTTTTTGCTGTTTTTCTAATTTTGAAATCAAACCTATTTTTTTGGTAAACTTTTGATATACAGTAAAATCATCCAATTATTTATTTAAAAAGCAAAACAAATGACTTTTTGTATACCATATTTTTAATTAACAAAAAAAGAAAAAAAAGTTAACCAATTTCACTTGGGCTTTAGAGGTGAAGAAAAACTACACTTTGACATTGAATACTCAATCTAAGAATATAAGCTGCATTGTTTCAGCACAGCTGTTACACAAAAGACATGTGTCTCGAAAAGCTAAGTCCTAACTCTATAGCTTATATCGAATAATAAGTCTATTTTTAGCAGTGAGTCAAACCACAAAAGCATATTTCAAAGTTCTTCATGAAAATTATTTATGGTGTGTTTAGTATCCCTACTGTTCGCCCTACAAAAAACAAAACCAACCCATTTATCATGGTCTAAAATCGACTTACCCCACATATAAATAGAAGATGTCTCTATGGAGAAAGAAGATATAAAAATACTCAGCAATAACTCTACCATGGATGACCTGACTAGATATGAGCTCTCCCATGAACGACTACTCTATAACAAGATTTTCCATGAACAACCTCTCCTATTGACACTTTTCTATTGATGAGTTATGTCATAGATGAATTCTCCAGAGATGACCCCATAGAAAAACACTCCATAGGTAAGATCTCCCATAGACGAGCTCTCTCATTAGAAAACTCCCATGAACGAATATTCAGAGATAAGCTCTCCCATTGTTCGCAATACGGATACAAGATCTCCATGGACGAACTCCCTAAAAAGATCTGAGATCATCATTACAGGCTTACCAGCAATTAATCTGCAAGTACTTACTCACAACTAAGCTAATCTCGCAGTTAAGTAGCTCATCAATCTAGCAGCTAGGTAGTTCGTCAGACTCATCTAACTCAATTTACCCTCTATAAAATATGAACTACAAATTATATATTATGAATGGTTTAATTCTTGTCCCAACGATATATAGACAGCCTCTTTCAAGGCACAGTTTTAAACATACCACTACCAAATTCTTATTTGTCACTTAACTATCCCAACTCTTTGACAACCAATGCATCTTGCGATCACCAAGCTAAACTGATTATTTTAATACAATAATCGTCAAAACCATCAAATTGAAAGACCTCATATTTAGTTGAAATCCCACTTCATAAAAAAAACAAACCATAGAGAACCAATTGATTTCTTGTCCTGATGGATTGAGAAATTTTCAAAGCACCTTTGTTGAGAACTGTGAGATGGACTTTGATCTCCTACCCTCCATTTTAAGGAATCATCGTTATATGTATAGTTACATCTTTATATGTATTAATTTTTGTCTCGTTTGTTTTTTCCAGAGTTTGAAAATGCAAGTGTTGAAGATAATTGAAGTTTTGGATTGATTGTTTAAAGTTTAGGCTTGACGGTTTGAAGTTTGTATCTGAAGTTGATGAATTCGTCTTTGAAGTTTAAATTTAAATTTTGAAAATTATGGTTTTTATTACATTTTGACATTTTACTTTGACCAATATTTGTGTTGCTTTTATTTTGATGTTTTAGCAATTTGATTTTAGTTTTTTTTTTTTTATTGAATTTTGGTTTATGATATCACTCTTTCAAGTTTGATTTTAGAATTATAAATTTAATAAAAAAATTTGAAGTATTAATATTAAATAGGTATTTCGGGTTTAAAAGGATTTTCAGTTTTTTACTAAACCCAAACCAAAGCGAAACCGAAGTAAAATTTTGAAATATTCGAATAGGGTCATTTTTGGTATTTTAAAATACGAACTCGAATTAGCCCTGAACCGAACCTCGATGTATGCTCGAAAGCCCAGCCCTAGGGCTATATCTATAGAATGATTCACATTCACTATTGTAGTTTGTTTGTATTTAGGGTATCTTTAATAAAGCCTCTAATTTTGAGGAGAATAAATCTTTTAAAAAAATTTTCATTGGTGACCACATAATAAATCAAAAGAATTGATAAAAACTGGACAAAATTTTATTTCAAGAAATGAAAATATGAAAAAAGAATAAAAAGGATAATTTTTCATATTTGTTTCTCATCATATTTTGAGAACGAAAATATTTGTTTATTAATTCATCTATCATGAATTTGTTTTGTAAAAGTGGGACTCTTATATCCAAAATTTGATAAAACCTTCTTCTCAGTTAGTACTCTCTCCGTTTTCGTATAGTTGTCGTTTTAATCAAACTTTTTTATTTCCAATTAGTTGCCATTTTCAGTTTTCAATGCAAAATTTATTATATTTTTTATTTTTTATAATTATTTTTATTATTCAACTTGATTTACTATTGGTGGAATTATGTTTAGGTAGATAATTAGTGATGTTTTTATATTAAAAAAATTAACAAAATTAATTTTTTTTTAATATGTGTGCATAACCTTAAAATGACAACTATTTAAAAACAGAGGGAATATAAAATTTTAGGAATAAGAAAGTCGTCATATTTATTTTGTAAAATGTGATCACCAATTGAAAGATTTGAGATTGGGTTACTCCAAAAATGAATCTTTCACAAAAATTTAAAATTAATTAATTTGTAATATACTCTTCCATATTGATAAGAGTTACTAATACTGATAAAAAAATTTTAATAAATATAAAAGGCACTAATATTTTGGTACTTGTAATATATATAAATATTTATGTGTAATTTACTTCAATTTGTGTTAAAGTTGTTTAATATATTTTTATTTTGTGCTTCGTTTACGTGAATATATATGGTTATCGTTAGTTATATGTATATGGATGACGTAAACGCCAATAGAGAAAAACACCTTCGGTAAATGCACAATAAGCTGATATTCAATCTCTATATTCACATAGCAATATTGAAAAAGAAAAGTCTTAAGCTTTGTCGGTCTCGAATCAAAGCCGTCGCTATTTGTTTCTCCACCGCTAAAGAAGCGGAAAAGGAGAGCTTTCCATGAAGACCTGCAACCGTCTCTCGTTGTGTACTCATACAGTCATATTTCCACTGTGGTCCTACAAGCCACGCCATTGCGGTTCCACCAATCTGAATTCACCAGAGATGTTTATCAGACCACTACTGATCCAAGAAAATGACTGGTTTGATACATATTGAAGGCATGATTGGGTTACTTATATGTCCCCAGTTATCTATGCCTCTGGACACTAGACCCAATGTCTGCATAGTCAAAGATTGTTAGAACTCGAGATAGATCATACAATCTTTTTAAATGTTGTATTACTTACAATGTTTAGGACAATAACTTGAGCTATATGCCTTAGAACTTCATTGCCACCTCTGACCATCCTTTTGTGTCTTATGACAAATACAGCAACCGAACCAACCTATCAAAAGGAAAAGGAGTATTATTTAACAAACTTCATCTCTACGAGACGAGTCTGAAACAAAGTCTTATGTTTCCAACGGACTTATGAATCCGAAAATTGCACCCGACGCAACGCACCAACTGATGACGCTTTGTTGAATCAGTAGGCTCATTGCTGAACCTAGAACTCTTAAGATCGGTTATGAAGCGTTTTTTATAGTTAGCACCTGCCCTCCCTGGTCTTGAGTTACTTCTAGTTCGTTTGAATGATAAAGAAGCCACGCAAGATGCTTGCAGGGCACTTCTTCACCTGTCTTCTACTTGTGAAAGATTGATAATTCATAGCATTACCGAGGCCGGTGTTGTAGCAAGACTAGTTAAACTTCTCCAGTTAGTATCATCTCAACCAAAATTGTAAAACCATTTGCTTCATGTTTGGATAATGACATTATTTTTTTTTCCTGTTTGCATGGACCCTTCCCCATCTGTGCTTACTCTTGCACTTGGTATCGTTGGTAATACCAACACATATACACAAGAGAGACTCACTCCATAGTGTGGGACTCCAGACTTATATCAATAGCCATGTAAAGCCAAAATCTAAAACACATTTACTTTATTAAAACACAGTGAAATCAAGCTTAACACAAAAATATCCGAGAGCTTAGCTCAAGTGATTTTAAGGCAATCTACTTTTCGCTGAGGCAATGAAAGCATCTATCATGTGGAGCCATACTCGACGCCAAGGACAATCAAAGCACATAAGTACAAGAATGCCAATCAACACGGCCACGTAAGTTGAAGCAGTAGTAAAATAGAAGACCAACATGTCAATCGAAGCATCATCGTCTTCTTCTTCTTCGCCTCCATGATATGCTTCCTCTGAGCTCTTCTTAGGCTCACAACTTCTAATGGTTGGTTGTCCACAAAGAAGAGGATTGCCTAAGTAACTCTTCTCGTCGAAGGTGTTAAATTGCTTTCCTCGGGGAATGACTCCTGATAAATTGTTGTAAGACACGTTGAACACAGCAAGAGAAGTAAGGCTGTTGAGTTGGTTAGGAATGCTTCCCTGCAACATGTTGTAAGAAAGATCAAGGCTCTCAATATCCTTCAGATTGGAGAAGCTGGATGGTACAGAACTTGACAAGAAGTTGCGAGATAGATTCAAGACTTGTAGTCTTGAGAGATCTCCAAGGTCGGCTGGGATAATACCACTTAGTTGATTGTTTGAGAGATCAATCCCGTACAAAGAATCAAGTATCCCATGGCTGAACTCAGATGTTCCACTATACAAATCATACCTTTTCTTCACTGCAAATTTGATTTCAACTGCATGAAAGTTAATGTAGGATGCCTCGAGCTTCTCTACTACAAATGTGGATTTGTAAAATTCCATTTGAAGGCCCGCTACAGAGAAACCTGACGGATAGGCAATTTCGATCGTTTCTCCTCCTAATCCAGTTGATAAATTATATAGGCATGAAGGTATGGAGCCATTGAGCTTGTTATCTGAAAGATCTAACACTTTGATGCTTCTCAAATCACACAGCTTTCTTGGAATAGATCCGGTTAAGTGGTTTCCCCTCAACACAAGAATACCTATGTTGTCAGAATAGAAAAACTCTGGGATACTTCCAGAGAGCTTATTGTTCCGTAGATCAAGTACCTGGAGAGACTCCAACAATGTATCCGGAATTAGCCCCGTGAAGTTGTTGTTGTGTAGGATTAAAACTGATGTGGACATACGGTGATTATTTGGTAAGGCTCCAGATAATAAGTTTCCAGAGAGGTCTAGAAATGAAATGAGCAGCAAAGAAGGTGGTACCGTGCCTTCTAAGAAATTTTCTGATATCAATAATAAACCTAAGCGATTTAACTTAGATAGCCAACTTGGAATAGCACCTGTGAGACAATTGTTTGACATGTCAAGTATAAACAATCGAGTGGAGTTAAGCAAGCCAATTCCGATCTTCCCCGAAAATAAGTTGTTATCTATTCTCAACCCTTTCAATGAAGAGAAGCTAGTTTCTCCTGGAAGAAAATGGCCACTAAATCTGTTGTATGATAGCTTCAAGAATTTAAGTGAAGGACAACCCGTGAGAAAGTTTCTTGGTAGCTTGCCAGAGAAGTTATTATAAGAGAAGTCAAGGAATGAAATCTTCTTCATCTCACCCATGGACGATGGAAAGTTCCCTTGTAGCGCATTATCCGAGCCATTCATATGTAATAGATTCGGAAATGCTCGACCAATATTATCGAGAAACAGCCCACCAATATTATTTGCTGAAAAATCCAAAATCTGCAAATTATGCACCATTGGAGTAGGCATATGAAAGGCAGTGAGTAAATTATTCTGCAACTGTAAGACTTCAAGCTCTGGATTATTCGCCAATAGCCATGTAGGAATGGTTCCGGATAAAAAGTTGCTTGATAGATCAACTAGACGCAAACTCTTCTGATACAAAAGAAAGAAAGGGATTTTCTCCAAGCTGCACAATCGTAGTACTATAACACTCAGTTGAAATTTTGGCTGCCAACTACTCTCTTCTTCTACTTGTACCGTACCAGATGTTGATGAAAGTTTGAACACCTTGAGCTTTGTGAGGTTGGTGAGTGGACTGAGCGAGAATAAGCTAGTGAAGTTGTTTTCTGACAATGATAAGTATTCGAGCGACTCAAGGCTACTGAAACTAGATGGTAGGTTTCCACTTAATTGGTTATATGAGAGATCAAGAACCTGTAGCTTGTTCAAGCTACTTAAACAAAGAGGAAGCTGGCCTACAAAAGAATTTTCACTGAGATCGAGCTCCCGCAGATTGTGCATTTCGCAAACTACTGCAAAAATAGTTTGGAAAACAAGAAGATAATGAGAATAATAAAAGTAATCATACGTACTTTGTTGTGTTGTTCAGATAACTAATCTTGGAGAGGTGAAACAAACAAAGGTCACCTTCTATTGGTATAGGCCCGTCCATATAATTCCGAGCAAGACTCAGTACTTCCAAGCTAGACAAATTCCTTAGTTCTGAAATAAATAACATCGTACTTTACAAAATGAGGTCGAAATATTATATACATCTTATTCCTAAGTCCTAATAGAAGAAAATTTAGAAAAATAAAACCAATCAAGCTTGCCTTGCAATTCCATTGAGCTAGAAAAACGATTGTTACTTAGGTCCAGAGCTTTCAGCTTTTTCAGGTGACTCAACTCTGCTACAAGACAAAGAGACACAAAGCAAAACACTTCTAATAACTTTAATATGGATAAGTATGAAATTAAAGACAAGTGATATTTTACGTAGATGCTACCTGACACGGAGCCATTAAGAATGTTTCCGCTCAGATCCAGCAGTTCCAAGTTTCTCAAATCTTTTAGTTCTGAAAGGGAGTCCATGAAAATGTAAGAATTCTAAGAACGACCTGACAAAAGATTCATCACCAAGAACCAAATAGGCACTTTAATTTGTTACAAATGGAGAAACACACCTTTCGAAGGAAAAGGGCCTCCCATATAGTTATTGTGGAGGAAAAGAGTTGTAAGTGATGTAGCAGCATTAAGAAAAGGGAAGATGCTCTTGTTGAAATTGTTGGAAGAGAGATCTAGAATTTCCAGGTTTGTTAATTTCCTTAAGCTTTTATAACCTGTAAACATGAGATATGTTTTAAAAATTTGTACAAAAAATTATTCAGTAATAATTTTTAGTCATGCAAATGGAACTAAGAGAGATGAAATGTATGAACTTTTAGGAGAAAATATTATTGATCGTTGGCAAGTTAAGTGTTTAATGCATGAGAAAATCTAACATAATTTCAAAGGATGACAACTTTCAAACTTAGAACAAACAAACAATATAAAACAACTCTTCCAAATACTGATATACCTAGAATATCATCAAAGAAGCCAATGAATGAGTAGGATCCATCCGCTGATAAGTTCAGACTTCGAAGCTCTTCAAAAGGATGCAGTAAAGAGAGATTTAAGAGACAAGGCTCTCTAAATTCCATCTCGCCAAAGGAAATCCCGATAACCCGACTGCTTGTAGGATTGCACTCAAGGCCCTTCCACAGGCAGCAATCACTCTTTGCGTCATTAATCCAAGAAAGGAGAAGATATTCATAGTCATAATCACTCTTTTTGATTAAGTATTTCTTGAGCTCCAACAAAGCTTTCCTTTCTATCTCGTTACAGCTTTTGTATCCATCTATCAAACCCAATAGTAACATCACCAATATCAAGTATTTGCGAAAAAAAAAAAGCTTCCCGTCCATTTCAAATAAGACAAAAATGCAAATGAAATCAATTGCAAAGCAATTTTGTAGTGTGAGTTTAATGAAAATACCTCCACGGTTATAAGAATACAAAGTGAAGTGATCGCTATCATTTACTTTGAATTTTATGATAAGACAAGTCAAAGTCGTCTTTGCAGAAAACACCACCAATTGAATGATATATTTATGTGTGGATTAAAATAAAGGATACAATACAACCATAAGAAACTATATTTGACCAATTGATGTGGAAAATAGTGTGAGCCAATTGTCTTCATCCATCTTTCATGAGACTTTCTGGCCTAGTCCGAATTCATGCCATATGTTTCATCAGTTAGGCTTAAGCTACTGTGGCCCATTCCTCTTATCTGCAGCAAGTCGGCAATAACTTGTTAACAAAAAGAAATCTTTCAGAGAATGGACAATGCGAAGCAGAAAAAGGCAAAGTCTCACAAGAAAAAATGTTGGGATACTAATACTGATTTATCTACATATGAGAGTATTATTTGGACATGATTCCAGGGAGGAAGGTCGTGTATTGGGCTTTTATCAGATGTCTTAGAACATCTGATAGGTAGTTGCAAGTTTTATAGAGGTCTAACAAGACTCTAAAGTGTGAACTTGAGATGAGATACATTGAAGTGGTCCAGTATTCTATTGGCAGAGAACTTGACTGAGACTAGTTGCAGGTTATGCATAATCTCTCAAAAGCATTGATGCAAAAGCAGAGTTCAATGTTGTTATGCCTTAAAAGGATAAAGAAAATCAGGCCATCTCTAAGTTGGTGAGAAACTAAAGAACGTCAAAAACTATATGTAAATGAAGAAACATCAGACTGCATAGAAAGGTAAAGAACAAATAAGGCTCATTTGTATCCTTGCAGCAATACAAAGGAAAGAACGAAGGAAATCTTCTCACGAGAATGAAATAAGAGAAGTAAAACTAACGTGAAGTTTCCAAGTATTCAAAGAATTGTTGAAGAATGCTGATTGATCAGAAGGAGTTCTGATTAGAAGAATTTTGTGATGCTAACACCATTCTAATGTATTCCTCATACATGTGAATAGATGATTGAGTTTCATCTGGGAGTGATATCAGCTGTTCGATCCAAAGTTGATATCAAGGAGAGCTGGTTCAAGAGAAGCCTCAAGAACATTATTGATTAGTTGGTGTGAGACAAGCTGAAAGGAAACTAACAGTAAGGTCCACCAAGACTAGTAGAAGGGTCTGTGTCGAAAGTCTGTTTAGCAGGTTTGGTAGCTTGGTCGCACATTCTGTTACAGATGAAAACGGTACAAAGAGGAGTCCAAGGCTGTGTTGTGTAAATATGTTTTGAATGAAGGACTACTTCAAGGTATGTATGGAGTATGGTTCAAGTTTTCTGCATTTGACTCTAAGTGCACAGGTGGAGAAGAGGGAAGATTAGTTTAATTACTATTACAGATTCTTGACGGTAACCGTGGTCATAGAGGAGGCTGTGTGATTGGTTGTTTTACAGGAGGACCAAAGTAGCTTCAGGCATGAAATAAGGCAAATGTGATTCGAGTTTATACGTAACTCGGCATAATCAGTTAACTAATCCAAGAATTAATCGGTTCAAGTTCAACACCTCTGAACCGAACCAAAACAAAAACCGAAATAATCTTCCTGATCGGTTTTCTTTTCTGAACTGAATAAAAACCGAAAACCTGAAGATTTGTTTCTATTTGGTTTGGTTTTTTAGTCGCATGCCTTAGGATCAAAGACACCTCGAAACCCTAGTATTGTTGTCTTGAGAGGCAATGGAAACACGAACACATCTCTCAGAAGCGATGTTGACAGAGATTCTAGCTAGATTACCCTTGAGAAGCATCTCAAGATTCAAATCGGTGTGCAAGACATGGAGATCAACACTCGAAACTCCCTATTTCCGCCGTCTCTTTTTATCTGTGCACCAAAACTCCTCTTCATCATGGTCGCTCTTGTGCAATTACCAAGCAAAAGAACTCATAGCGTTCCATGGATGCGAGACATGGGATCTTCCAAAGTCTCCAGCCTCACTCATCCCACCGTCTTTTAAACACTATCACAACTATGTGGCTTCGTCCAATGGATTGGTTTTGATTAAAGATGGCTCTGATCAAGCTTATTGCTACGTAGGAAATCCAGTTTTACAACAATGGGTCAAAATCCCTCCACCTCCATGTGATTCTACTGTTGTGTTTTGTTTGGTGACTCGTATGGATGAGTATGGTGTCGTTTCGAGCTTTAAAGTAATAAGGTTTCATTCATACGACTTGACTGAATATCTCTCGACTATCTTGAGTGTGTTTCTGTATTCCTCTGAGACAGGGAGTTGGACTTCCAAGGTCCTTCACTGTCATCATCGAATCACCAGCCTATGTTATTTCACTCTGAATGGTACTATTTACCTTAACGATGTGAGTGAACCTGGAGTACTCGTAGCTCATGATTTCTATTCTGAATCCGACCAGTTTCGGGTTGTGCAATTACCGGACTATCCCGGTGACAACAACGACTTCAGACGAACCTTGACTACATCCGGAGGCTTTGTCATGTATGTGAGAACATTATCTCATGAGGAAGAAACTGTTTTGAAGATTTGGAGGTTGAACAATGATGATGATTCTTGGCAACTTTTGTGGGAAGTCGGCCTCCCAATGATCGGTAAACATGCACCCATTGTAATGCATCCATTTGATATTGGTACTGTCTATCTATGGAGTCAACAGGATCATCATTTGATATCATGTAACTTGCGGACACAGAACTGTACAGTCCTCAGGGATGCTTATAATGAAGGTCATCAAGATTGTTTCATTGACCAGTCTGGTTGTGACAATAGTGTGAATGTGATATGGGGTTCAAGACGTTGTGGCTTTCGTGTTTCAATCCGGCTCGTCCCATTTGTGCTCCCACGGTGGATGGAATCGGTGCCTCGTCCTCCCCAGGCTGAGATGATAGATACAACTTCACTACTTTCCTACATTACTTCAACGTAGGAGAATAAGGAGAAATAGACGCGACGACGAATATTCTTGGATGTACTGATATCAGTATGGTTTTCTTCTCCTTACATATTTCGAATGAACTTAAGTGTGCAAGACAATCCTATGTAGTTGCCTGTGATCTGACTTGGTTAAAATAAATTGTTGAATCGGAAAAAAGTAATAACTCCAATAACAACGTTATTGGTGGTGTGGTTTTGTTTTATAATTTTATTTGATGTCTTTCAGATTTGTTATTGCTTAATCGTATTTCAAACTTGTATGCTCTAATTTTAGAGGAAGAGTCAGTTTCAGTGATACTAAAGCAGGCTATGGAGTTTTCATAAGTTCTAAGATCAAACTTTGTTAAAATTTGGTCAAACTAGTCAACCCTTAGATTGATTTAAAAGCATCTGCTCATCTCTAACCAGTGAACCTTTAGTAAGTTAATGTCTTCATTTACGTCTTTTGAACACGATTTGCCTTGCCTTGAAATTTGGTAAAAAAAAACAAACCAGAATAAAATTATCAAATCAAGTTTTCAAACAAAACATATAAAATTTGAAGGGTTGAAGGGAGAAGCACAAACCATGTCAAAGAATCCTACAGAAAAAAGAGAGATCTCCAATTGTGCATGCAAAAGACAAAAGCCACAATTTGAAAATTGTGTTTTCCAATCTAACAGAAAGACAAGAACACTTAAGAGACAAGGTTGTCGCTGAGGTTCAAAGAAGCAAGCTGCTCGGCTGGATCCCTCCAGGACGTTGCTGGCCCTGCAGAACCATAGGCATGAAGAAGTTGTGCATTGGTGCCCCACCAGGTCTCATTCCAGGAACCATCTGCTGTTGGTAGCCATACCCGGGCTATCATGAACAATCACAGGTTATAAATCACCCAACAGTTGTCAGGAAAACTATAAAACCAACGTTCTTAGGAATGAGACGACAGATCAATTAAATATACATTACTACGCCTTACATCATCATGATAAAGGGTAATTAAATCAGCTTGAAGCTACTAAAGCAATGCTAGGTAGAAGATACAAAACGGAGTAGTGAGTTACATGAACATGAACAAAGTTTCTCAGTAATAAAAGTAGTGAATTGGGTGTTAGGAAAAATAAATACATGTGGAGGAATCATAGCAGGAGGTGCCTGACCATAAAACACTTGTTGTCCAATACCGGGACCACCCGGGGGATACATCTGCATACGAGGACCAACGGATGGTGGCATTGCAACTGGTCTCATTTGGGAAAAATGAGATTGTTGACATTATTGTATAAATATCTCTTACTACAGGAAACATATTTGGAAAAATATGACGACAACTAGTGCATGATAGATATATAACTCTCTTTTTTTTACCACGAATAATTAGTCAGATGACTCAGGCATTTATTCTCGAGATGCATCTTTTGTAAGTGATGGAAAATGTAAACAAACGTTGACGGGTCTATTTACTTTAAATCAAGAAAACAAATAAACAAAAAGAGCCAGGAAGCTCAGTATCTTACTACACGAGGCAAATTTAAGAGAACAAACCTGTAGCCTGGCCCTTCTGTCTTCCTTTCTCTGAGCAACAGCGACATAGAGAGGTTTGTTTTCGATCATTTTACCACTCATCTCTGACATTTGTACAAATTCTGACTGTTAGTAAAAGCTAAAAAGTTATCTTTACTCATCATGCATGAACTCAGCAAGATATTACACTTGGCTTACAGCTTTGGTTGCTTCTTCAGGAGTTGAGAATAATGCTACAAAATCAGAGCCTCTGCTTATGCCATTAGGATCCCGCATCACCTGTTATGATTTAAAGAAGGGAATTTATATATACAATCAACAGAGCGTAGTACAATTCAAATTAGCAGGGAAGGGAATATTAGACCTTGCAAGATGTAACAGTGCCATAAGGTGTAAAGAGCTCCTTGAGTTTCTCGTCAGAGACGCTGTCATCTAGATTCTTAACATACAAGTTAGAGCTTTGAAACTTGTCTGCAGCTTCCCTCAAACTCTGCTCATACCGAACCTTTAGTTCGGTTTCCCTTTCAGACTTCTTTTGGGCTCTACCAACATACCATTCCTTGACATCAAATGTTTTCCCATTAAGAGCTTCTACAGCATTAGCAGCATCATCGGCATTGTCAAAGTTAACAAATCCAAAGCCCTTTGACTTCCCATCTCCATCTTTCATCACAACAGCACTTGTTATCTTTCCAAACTCACCAAAAGTGTTCTTCAACTCATCATCAGTATAGTTGATTCAGCAAGATTCTTCACATACACGGTAGTGAATTTTTTAACGTTAGAAGTAGAATCTCTTTCTTGCCTCCTAAGGAAGGGTCCGACATACACTTGCTTGTCATTCAGCAACATGCCGTTCAATTGAACCATAGCTTTTTGGGCAGATTCTTCAGTTTCATATTGCACAAACCATAGCCTTTTGACTGTCCTGAAGAATCAACAACTACCTTGCAAGAGATGATGTTCCCGAACGCAGAAAAGGTATCATGCAACGCTTTGTGGTCTATAGATTTGTTCAGATTCTGCCATATATAACCAGGTTTAGCACAAGAGAGGAGAAAAAAAAAAAAGAACGTAAAATAGAATAAATAGTAACTAATTTCAAAATGAAATCTGACAAAACAAAAAGAAAAGACAATATTTTTGTCGGAAAAGGAAAAGCAAAAGAATACTGTGATGAATATGTTTCCTACACCACTTCGACGAACACTGGGATCACAGTGAGAGTACATAACCCGGACAGATTTTCCATTGAGAGGTATGTAATTCAATTTTTGGATCGCTTTCGTAGCTGCCAAAGAAATGCAACATAAAGTCCAATCAAACTTTAAAAAAGACAAGTTTTTTTATAGCAAAAACGATAAACCACATTCTTTACGACAAACAATTCTTTTGAATAAAACCATTTTCTATCAAAACATGACAAATTCTCATTTGATTTTCTTGGATCCAATCTTTGCTAATAAAGATAGTGCACTCTTCCCAAAACCACCCAACGTTTCATCTTAATATTTTTACCAAGAACTAAAGATAAACCTAAAAAGGCAGTACCTTTTCTTTCTTTTCGATCCACTATCTTCCCAACACTACTCAACTAAGTATTACAAAATTAAGGAAACCAAAACAATAGCCAAATTCCTAAATCAAACAAGACAACTCTAATCAAAATAAATAAAAAATACCCAATCTTGGTAACAAATATAATGCACTATTCCCACAATCATCCAACTTTTCTTTGTCTTAAACCATTTACCAAGAACTTATATAAAACCCCTAAAAAGCAAAAACCTTTTCAATCCATTATCTCCCAAACACTACTCAAACTCACAGATAACTCACCCGCTGCTTCCCATTTCCTCCTTTTATAATTAAAAATAAAGGAAAATTTTATTTATGTTTTTAACTCACCAAACGACAACGTTTCGTAAATCCCAATTTCTTTATTATTATTGCTCTTTTTAAACATACCGCAACGACGACGTTTTCGGAAATCCCAATATCTTTTTTTGTAGTTATTTTTATTATTGCTCTTTTTAAACGTACCAAACGACGACGTGTTTTGGAAATCCCAATTTCTTTATTTTTATTTATTCCTTTTTTAAAAAAAAAAAAAAAAAAAAAAAAAAAACGTTCCCGGCGAGATAAAAGCTTCTCCGGCGACAAAGATTCCCGGGTTTTCCGACGACAACAGTACGTGATTGCATTCGAGTTTGTTCTATTTCATCGCCGGTTTGGTTCCTCTTTGGTTTTCCAACATTGAAAGTTTGTCTTTTTGCTTCTGTCTCTTTAAGTCAAAAGTTTGATATTTGTTGGACGAGTCGTATCTTTGTTGGTCGTTGAGAACAATAATGTGTTCTGTTTTCTATTGTAAAGTTGTAAGCTTTCTGAGAATTATGTTTTATAAATGTAGCAGAAACATGTCACATGAGTTGTGTCTAGAGAGACCTTTGTTTGGCGGCGCTATTTCCACTGCATTCCCTAAAAGATTCGAGGTTTTTCTCAACAACCCTCTTTTTTCTTCTTTGCTGCTATTTCGTTTTCCATTATTAACGTAATTTTCTTCAGGACGCGAGTAATATCAGAGAAGTTCCAGATCATCAGGTAATATTCTTCTCTATCAAGAATTTGTATAGAAGAATCTCTAATGTTACTTGTTGTTGTTTTTAAACTATTTGGTTTTTGGTAGGAAGTGTTTGTTGATCCTTCAAGGGATGAGAGTTTGATATTTGAGCTTTTGGATTTCAAGACTGAGGTTGGTGATAATGGTAGTGCTTCTTGGTTCCTTAATGATCTTGTTCGTGAACAAGATGCCCAAGGATTCAAGGTAATAATACGAACTAGACTTCTCCTTGTTTCTGTTTTGAATACGGATCAAAGGTACAATTTTTCGATTAGTTAATTAGTTATGTGTCTAAAGGACTTGTCTTTACTAAGATCCAAAGACAAAGTAGTAAATGTTGCTATGGAATTTTCAGTTGATTGAGCAATCAGAGATCACTGAGGCGCCTGGACTGTCTTTTAGAAATATTCATGCCGTTGTGACAACTTCTGTTGGAGAAATGGTAAATTTCATTCACTTGGTGCTACTCTTTTGTTTCCTCGTATGTCACCTCTGTGTTTTTATCTAACAACGATGATTACAGGCTATATCAAAAGGAAGACAGGGAAGAGAAGCACAAAACCTAGTGAGGGTAAGTAATTAAGTATTCCTTTGTTTTGTCCTTGAAGGTGGTTCCTTTCTTATCAACTGGTCTAATATGGTTTCTTCTTCATTATGCAGGTGTATGTGGCAAATCTTCGTCTTAAGGGAGTTGAAACAGATGTCTTAGTGACTGCATATGAACCTATTCTGATCAAGTAAGTCCCACCAATGTTAACGTTGAGTCAATATTGCAAGCAATTGAATATGAGTCTGCTTTGTTATTGTTATTCGACATTGTCTTTGGTCTCATGTGTTTGCATATTGTGCAGCCCTCTGAGCGAAAGTGCAAATGCTGTAGGATCTGGTTTAGCTGTACCAGCTTCACAATCTGGAATTATGCCAATGTCTGATGTCATTAAGCAATCACTCTCTACCTTCAAAGTCAATGACTGGAGTCTTTTCGGTTCCTCTGCTTGACTCTATGCTTCATCAGCTAAACGAAACGATGAGAAAACCTGCCTTTGTGTTTAGGTTACCACTTACCAGTGAGTGTAGGAGAAGATATGATGCAGATCAGATCTGTGCTCTTTGATCTTATCTCTCAATATGCTAAGTGACTTCCTTGATCGGAGTCCTTGCAAGTGGAAGTAGATCAAGAATTAAGATGTATGCATAAGGAGAAATTTGATCTCCTAAATAGCAGATACACAAATTAACCAATTATATACCAAGTACATTCTTTCCAATCTAAACGATTGAGTTTATTGAACCTTTATTATGTAAAGAATACACTATAGACTTATCTCTCAACAAACTCAATCTGTAGTAGCTAACAAAGTCAAGAACCCAGCTCACAGCATGAAACATGTTCTGTTTTACATTTACTTTCTACCCTTCACCTCTTCCATGAACCTGTTCAAATCATTATATGAAGACCCTCCTTCCTCAACAGCGGCTTTAGCCATTACGCCTAGCTTCTTAGCCCGTTCTCGCCTTTCCTCTGCCTCTTCCCCAACTATCACTTCCCTCACTGCCTTCTCCACTTCCTCTCTACTAATCAACTTTCCTTTGTTCACCAACTCCGTAGCTCCTACATTCACTCCTGTTTTCAGCACTTTTGTCAATAGCTTCTCGTTGTAAAACTGTTCCGCACCCATCGGCCAAGTTACCATAGGCAACCCTGCAGCAATGCCCTCCATGGCCGAGTTCCATCCGCAGTGCGTCACAAATCCTCCAACTGCTTTGTGGTCGAGTATCAGCACCTGCGGAGCCCACCCGCGGATGATCAGTCCTTTCCCTTTTGTTCTTTCTTCAAACCCTTCAGGCAACCACTCTTCATTTTCACCTGTACCAACCACATCAACACCAAAGTTAATTTCATAATTGTTACATAATTCAACGTCATGCTATTAAATGATAGGTAGCAATAAGGAAGTATACATAAAAATCATGCTGATTAGTAAGGTCGACAGAGGAACTCATTACCTTGTGTTTCATTTTTCCTAACTACCCAGATGAAGTTTTGTTCAGACCCTTCAAGACCGGCAGCAATCTCTAACAGCTGCTCGTTGGTGAAGTTAGTTCCGCTGCCAAAGGACATGTAAACTACTGAACCAGGTGCCTTAGACTCAAGCCATTTGAGGCATTCCTGCTCATCAATGTTTGCCTTTTTCCCTCTTCCAGCTTTCTCCGCAAAACCTCTGTTGCATAGCGAAAGCGGACCGATATGCCAAGCTCTTTTCGCAACAAAACTACGGTAAAAATCAGCATAAGTCGGTTCCAGCTCGTAGAAGCTATTCACCAAAACACCAAAGCTAATGGACTCTGATTCTCTGACTTCTTTCATAAACTTTCCCATTGGAGTTTCTTCATCGGCAACATTGGCTTGCTCTGCTGTGATAACTATGTCTCCTGGGAGACCAGGGATTACAAAAGGAGTAGAACTCGTAGCGACTTTTTTGTGTGGCTTATGAGTCCTCATGTTATAAGAACAACATAAGGAAAAGAAAGATGTTCCGTGGAACACAAGTCTTGGGACACCGAACTTTTCCGCGGATTGCGTCGCCCAAGGGAAGAACATATCGGCCACAAGACAGTTTGGTTTGGTTGTTTCAATGAAACCCTCCAATTGCTGTTGCAGATACTTGGTAGAAAACAGAAGCTTTAAGAACAAGTTACCTGCGTCAGGTTTGTTGTATGAGTTGATGAAATCAACATTCTCGCACCCTTCAGGTAATCCAAGCTCTACAGAAGGGAAATCGAAGATCTTGATTCCAATTTCAAGATCAGGGTTTTGACTTTTGAATGCTTCAATGGGTTTCTCCAAGGTCTTAGAGTTGCTTGGGGTTGTGATGATGGTTGATTTGGCTCCTCTGCTCGAGAAAAGCTTGGCCATGTCTAGAATTGGAATCATGTGGCCCTGAGCCATGAAGGGGAAGAAACAAACATGAATCCGCTCAGAGTCTTCGCTATTCATGCTTTGTTGGAGAGACAAACTCAGGATGAAGCAGAAAATCAAGAAAACTGATTGAAAAATATAAAATTTTGGAGATTCGATCAGACAAAACAGAGGATTTCTTGTCTGGATTGTATTTTTCTTTCTTTGTCTTGATTTATCCTTCGACTTTCGGACACTCGAGATATATATATATATAGACACGCGTACACGCACTGAAAAGATCAGATAATTTAATGGAGTTCTTGGCGGCGAATCTCACGTCTATGCACACGTCATGTTTTACTTTGTGTTACTTTTTATTATTATTATTATATTATATTCGTTTAGGACTGAGTCATCTTTGGTTGGCTATAAAATGGGAATCTTGATTCGTGACATGTTATGTGTCTTTTAGAAGCAAATTCTGACTTCTCACTTCAGTGATGAGTAAGCCTTAACTAGTGCTTTGTCTTAAGTACCATAGTTTTTTGTTTTGGAAGGCTTTTTTTAACGATTCTCTTAAGTCACAAACTGATTAGTTCAACCTTTAGAGAACAAAGGAAGAATGACACGTTAGTCTCGACGTACGATTCTACGACCTCCAAAGAATAAGGGAAAAGTGACACGTCAGTTTCGACCTTCGTAGCCTCTAGAAAATAAGGGAAGAGTGACATGGTAGCCTCCTCTGACCTACGAGGCTACGACCTGCAAAAATGAGAGATAATTGATATGAAATGTTAGCTAGCCAATTGACTATAAATAGAGTTGTTCTTTATTGAGAAAGGGAATCCGAAAATTGGACACTGGAGACATCAGACATTGCAAGGTTAATCTATACCGAGCTACCTTAAATCCCTTTTGAACGATTAAACAGTTTTTTGCTTAAACGATCTATCACTTTCTTTCTGTAATTATTATGGAGCTACAGCTTTACTAATACAAAAATCTCCAAATTCCACATCCAATTTATTTTTTAATTACTTGGTTAAAATTCATCATCAACAATAATTAAGAAACAGCAACACGTGCATAAATTTAGGGGAAGATTCGCTTGAGACATATTCAAAAGAATTAGAAAAAATACAGAGAATAACAAAAGAGTAAACATCTTTATATGATCATCGGTTGGGTACATTCAACGTAGGTACTAATACAAATTATTAGATCACAAACCCCGAACAAATGTCTTATTACTTTATTATAAAACTGTTATTACAAGTATGATATGAGTCTTATTGTATATAGTTTGGTAACGACGCTAGTAATCAGGACTCAGGCAGGAGGCCACAAACCACAACAAGTGCAGCTCGTCCGCCTTTTAGTTTTTTCATCATATGCCCCATAGCACATACCTACTAACTTTTTGCCCACCTTCAGACACACAGCATCGCATTCTTCCATAATACAAAATCCTTTTTTTGTGCTAGGCGTTTCATGTTTGATACATCGGTTGCTTTGTTTTTGCTCCACATTCCCCACCACTCCTACTTATCATTATATTGAAAACATAAAATCTCATTTAGGTAATGAAAACGGGAAAAAGTACTTTTCATCTCGTGAAAAAGATGCTTTAATTTTAAATATAAAATTTTCTGAAATATCTTTTCAACTCATTGTTTAAAAATGATAAATTAACATTAGAAACTATGGAGCATCAATAGTTCTGATTTTTTTTCTTCTTTTGTTGCTTGACACATTTATCAATGAAAAGATGATAATGAGAACAAAGCAATGGAAATATGTTTTGTCAGTTTATATATTCCCTGTTTGAAAATGTATGATGTTTGGTTAAATGCACAAAGATTAAAAATTAAAAATATACTTTTCATCAAACTAATCATTAAAAATATAACTTAAAAATAATTAAGCAAATTATAAAAGAATTATAAAATACAATTGATTACACATTTTAGAATAAAGTTAAACTTAACATAGAAATGTAAAAACTATTTTATATTTTAAGAGATTAAAAAGTTTCTTAAATACCTTAGATTTTAAAACGGAATAAGTATATATAAATAATTATTTATAATATATGTAAATATCATATTTAATTTTATTAATGAAGATATTAGCCAGAATATAATAAAAATACTGTATATTAAAAATGGCTTTGGATCAGATTGGTTTTCTAGGTTATTTTATAGAACGGGTTCTTCTTTGACATAAAAAGAGCTGAATTCGATATATATATATAAATGGTTTCAATACAATTTTATAAAATTTAGCAAAACTGGTATTTTCATGAAATAAGTACACTATGAATTTCTTGCCACGCAATGATTATCTCTAATATACTAAGATGACTCTTAACATATATACAAACCTTGCACAAAAACAGAAACGATGAAGATAGTTAGAATGACAAACAAGAGTTGAACGGGCTTCATTATACGAGATGATAGAAAAGAATTGATGGTGTTTTAAAAATATATAAGAAAGAAGAAATCATACTTATATATAGAAGAAGTTAGATGCATTCCATGTTAAAACAATCTAATTTAAGCTAACGAACTTCCGATTTAAAGGGATCTTCATTTATTCAATTAAATATTTTATTTTTATCTGGTATGTGCAGTGTTCTAAATAGGACTGGATAAAATTTTCGAATTTGACAAAAAATAAAATAAAAGCGAACCCAGAACTGATAAAATACTTAAATTGAGTTTAAATTTTGGTAAATTCGAACTCGAACCCAAACCAAACCAAGAAACAGATATCCAAAATATAATTAATTTTAAAAAAATATTAACTATATATGTACTTTAAATAAATCAAAATACTCAAAAATACAATTAAAAATCAAAAATATCAGTTATTTTAAGATAAAATAATTAAAATACCTCAGAAAAAGATATCCAAAATACTTAATTATTATTTTCAAAATTCAACCAATTTTTTTTTAAAATTCAACCTTATATATATATATTTTTTTCCAAAATGTATTTATGTTTCTTTATATTTAGTTTATGTATATTGCGTATTTATATATTTAATTTTTTAGTTTCACTTTTTTTCTGAGTTTGAGAATACAAATATTGAAAACAACTGAAATTCTGTATTGATTGTTTGAAGTTTAGATTTGACGGGTTGAAGTTTACATTTAGAAGTTGAAGAATTTTATTTTTGTTACATTTTTGGTATTTTTGTTCGTGATATTGGTCTTTCAAGTTTGACTTTACCTTTGTAAGTTTGATAAAAGGATAAATATTAGTATTAAATATTTTATAATTATTTATACAAAAATAAAGTTTAACACCATTAAAAATCAATGTTCAAAAATGTATCATAAGTACACTAACTTATATGAGGCAAAATTATATTAATACTAAAAATTATAACATTATCAATTAATATATTTAACTCAAATGAGTTTTAACATTTATCTATCAATTATCTTAAATTTTTTAAAATCAAATATTATATCTTCTGAAAATAATTATAAAATTATAAAATGTCATCAATAAAATATTGATCCTGCATTTAGTGCGGATTAGAATCTAGTGATTCTATTAAAACTAGGACTATGCCAGCTCTTCGTGCGTGGTTAAGTATTTTAACCCGTCTTTATACAGAATAATAATTTTTATTTTAAAAACAATAATTTTTAGAATTAGAAAGATTAAATATTAACTGAGACATTTTATTGTATGAGTTATATTTTTTTGTTAGAATTAGAAAAATTATATTATTTATGATTCATGTTTTGTTTTGACAAGATAATTTTAGAATTTTCAGAATTATATATTTGTCAAACTTATAGCTTAATAATTTTATATAATATAAAAAACAAATAGTGATATTTGGATTAGATAAAACTTAGTACGAAATTTAAAATATATTAAATCTCATATTTTATGTTGTGTTTCTTAATTTTTTATAAACATTATATAATAATAATATAATTTTCTTTAAAATAAATATATAAGTTACATTTCATTTTGTCATTTTTTTTAATTGTTCCACAGTTTTGGAAACAAAAATCCTAGAGTTTTGGAAACAAAAATCCTAGAATCTTTTTTAAATTTTGGTAGTTAGGAAACAATAAATATTGGAAGAAAATAGATAGATTAGTATAAAATCTGTTGCCAAACAAAAATACTGGAATCATTGTAAATAATAGGGATTTTTGAAGTATTTTAAAAAATGTACTTCTCAATTAATAATAGTAAGATATAGTGTTACTCAAGAGTTAGATTTTAAATAATTAACTCATTAATTAAAAATTGAGAATATTACATATATCTCTTAGATTCTTAAAATTATTATTATAAAATATTTTTATAGATTTTTTAAAATATACAAAACTCTCTACAACTCTTTCCAATTTAAAAAAAAAAACTCTTTCAGTTCTTTATATCAACCAAATCTTTATAAATCCAACTCCCACTAACACTTTTTTATAATCTAATCGGTTTGTTTCTACTTCATTCATCTGTACATCAAAGTCCCTTAGATATTATTTGAGATGTTATCTTAAAAAAATTTGTTAATGTGTCATCACCATATTCATTTTCATACAAAATATGACATGGCTTTTGAAAAACTATAACATCTCATCATGCTAATTATGACATGTATAATTTCATTTACAAAGATTTATATTTTTGGCAAAATTCTTAAAATATGATAATAACTCATATATATCACTATTAAAATAAATCATATATACCACCACTAAAATTTTAAAAATAATATAATTATTAATGTAACAAAAAATTTCACATCAATATAGAATATATATAATAGCAAATTTTTGTAGAAAATATTTATCATCTTAGGAAGCCTGGCTGGTATTGTAAGAAGTTAAAGGATCCAATCTTTCTAAGCCTGGCTGGTATTGTAAAATGTCAAAAGATCCAATCTTTCTTCAGTACTTTATCCACTAAAAACCATTCTTGAAGAGTCTTATAATACTAGCCACCTTCACTCATGTCCCTCATATAAAGCAAATGAAGCATTTGCTTCAAGCCACAATTTATCTATCTATATCAAAAGGGCCACATTTCACAAATTTATGTTTGGTCAATTGGTTAATATGATTTTTCTTATCATGAGATCTCTTTGATCAAACCTTTCTATAACTTATCTTCTTTGTTTTGACTATAGACCACATTTAATATGTTTTGAAAAGCCACATCTTTTATGTGCTTTAAGCCACCTAAAACTGTGGGACGGCACTGGCCAGCTTCATGCACTAAAAAGCACCGGGTGATCTACTTTGACTTCTTCAAAAGCAGTTACATGTCTCAAGATGAGAGGATGAAAATGAAGATCTTCGATAGATGAAAGAGCTTTGATTTAAGGCAGGATATATGGACCAAAGCACATGATGATCTACTTGGGAATCTTTACACTAAGAATCGGCTACATGTAGCTTCTTTAATGCTTGAAAAACCACTGAAATAAATACTTCTGAAGCAAAAAAAACTTTTTCAATAGAAGAATTATAGGCCACCAACCTTGAAGATTGGTTGAATTTTTTTTGGAGATACACTACTTTGGTTTTTTTTGTGGGACTTGCGCCAAATGAAAAAGATAATGGCTAAAACTTTCAAGAAGTTCTAGTGAGCTTTCAATCCCTTGAGCAATATATGGATATATTCACACCTTTGGTTGTAGAAGAATTCAAATGACAGGTGGAAGTTACTTCCAGCAGAAAAGATACAATGACGTTATGAACCTCGAAATCAGTTTAAAAATAAATCGGAAGATTCAAGGACTAGAATTGATTTACTCAATAACTGGTAGGATATCACATGGTAAGATAAATTGGGTCTTTATTACTCAGCCCATTGTAAAAACCCAATGTTAGATTTGTGCACAGTTAAATAGTGAATTGTCCGTTTAAATTCATTTCAGATACAGAGAATCAGAGATGATAAAAAATATATATATATCCCAAGATTGTGGATTCAATTGAGGTCTCAAATCTTAGCATTTTATTCTCCAACATTGAAGTAATCTCTCACCTTTTACAATAGTGAGCATCATTGTTGTTATAGGTTCATATCATGGGGAATGGTAAATTGAGTATTTGTATTCTTTGATCTTACTACTCATATGCAATGAGTAAGAACATTAGTAACCAATTAGTTAAGAAAAGAATATACATTGCAACGGTTTTTCTTTTCTTTTTTTCTTTCAGAAAAGAACTATCATAAACTTAAAACTAATAAACATTTCTAAAGAATCCAATTCTTTCTTTGCGTGGAAAGATGTTTGAAAAGTACAATCAATTGCAATACTTGGCGTAGACAATAAATTTATTGGCTAGTATATATATCTTAGTATAGCTTGAGTAAATTCCATCACATATTAAACATTGTCTTTCGCCACTCACACCAAAAAAAGAAAAATTAAAACAAAAATTATTAAGTCTTTAATAAGCCATGGATCTTCTTGACCACACTCTTTCCTCTCGGCTTATATGCCCTAGAAAAAGATACCACAAAGATATATTCTTTTCGAAAGTGATAACAATTAATAGGAAAATCTATCACACAATCATCAGTTCCTATGTAGTTGATGATGATACTGAAGATAAAAATCATCTTCACTCCTTGTTCCCTCGCAAAATAGAAGAAGGCAAAGACAGTCTCAAATTTTGTTTTGCGTGTCTGCAAAGACTAATAATAGCTAACCTTTATTACTTCAGTTGTAATTATTGTGGATTTGACTACCACAAAGATTGTGTCGAGTCATCCTCCATGTTCCATTCCTCTGATCATCCCAAACATCCTCTTCAGCTTCTTTGGTTTGAGGAATTAAGCAAGATCAATCGAACACTATGTCATTCTTGTGGAGATCCAAATGGACATTTATCGTACTATTGTTCTATCTGTGATTTTATGATTCATCCTATTTGTGCAAAAAACCCAACGCCTCTTATTATAGATAACCAGAAGAGGCATGAGCATACCTTACATTACTTCCCAAGGGGATCCGCTTTGGTTTGCGATGTTTGTGGGCTGGAAGACAAAACCGATTATTGTTACGTATGTCTCTTATGTGATTTTATTGTTCACAAGCGGATTTGTCTACTTACCTTATGTTATTCAAGTATCTCGTCACTTTCATCGTCTCAAATTTACACCTATTCTTCCCTACAACAAGTTGACTAATTGTGGAGTATGTCATAAACCGATAAACAGAAATTATGGGGAGTACTCTTGCATAAAGGGATGCGCTTATGCAGTTCATTCTAAATGTGCAATACGAAGTGATGTATGTAATGGAAAAGAACATGAAGGAGAACCTGAAGAGGCATTTGAAAATATTAAAATGTTTGAGGATGAAGGTGATGGAATTATACGACATTTTAGTCATCGACAACATCAAATGCGACTTGATGAGAAAATCCAAATAATGTATGGTGAAAACAAGCATTGTCAAGCGTGCAGGCTTCCTTGCTATATTGATGATAATGTGTATAAATGCATGCAATGTGATTTTATTCTCCATGAGGTATGTGCATATATTCCCCATGTGAAACAATTCATGTTACATGTCCATCCATTGACTCTAAAATGCGATGATTCAAGATGGTTCTCATGTACAAAATGTCACCGTAATTCATGCGGTTTCAGCTATGAATGTAGTATCCAAGAGTGTGAGTGGATATTAGACACACTTTGCGCTTCTATATGTGAGCCGTTTGAATACCACTCTCATCCCCATCCTTTGGTTATACTATCTGAACAAAGCACACGTATATGGTGTTCTATATGTCAATCCGTGACGCGGAAACCTTTAAATTGTCTCGAGTGCAAATTTACTTTGTGTTTTTATTGCGCTACGCTTCCACATAAGACGAGGGATGAATTTGATGAACATTTTTTCACTTTTACATACCAAGATAGAAATTATAACGCTTATTGGTGTGAAAAATGCGAAGAAGATATAAATCCAAAGAATGGATTATATGCATGTGATAAATGTGGAATTACACTCCATATCGAATGTTTGCTAGGAAGAGATCCATATATGAAGCCAGGAAAAAGTTATCCAGACGGGACAGAAGGGATCCATGTCCTTCCTAACACTTATTTAAGTCGGCCTACATGCAAAAATTGTGAAAGACGGTGTTCATATAAAGTAAGGTTAGAAACAACTCTAGGCATAATATGTTCTTTTAAATGCTATTATTTTATAAGGAAACATCGTATGTCTGAGCAAGATCACGGTCTGAAACATGGGGTTATGCAAAAGCTTCCCGCTAGATTCAAACGGCTGGTTCTAACTCGTTGGAAAATAAAAATCAATGCTGGATAATATTATGATAGTTCCTATAATTTTAAATTCAAAAGTACGAAAAGAAACCTTGGAAAATTGAGATTTTTAAGAATTTGAAAGCGTTACCTATGAAAGCTTTTTCATAAACCGATATACATCAAAGCTGGTATCAAAATCATTTTTTTTGTCCTTTTTAAAATTTTTTGTTTTTTTTTCTTTCTATAATTGGTATGTACAAAACTAAAATTATCTGTAATGAATAAATAAAATCTTATCTTTATATATAAAAGAGGAATGGCTTTCTCCATGTGAGTGACAAGTGGCAATATATTTAGATGACACATATTAATATATATTTATAATTTTTATTTAATTTTTAATTAACTATTTAAAATCATAAAAACATAAAGATAGAAGAATTAAAAGAAAATAAATCTAAACTTAATGAAAAATACTAGGAATATATAAAATATATATATATATATATAAATATTTAAAAGAATAGTTTTTTTATTAGTTTAATGTAATTAATAAAAATAATTCAATAAAATTATAAAATATAAGTTGTAATCAATAAATAATTAAATATATACGTTATATATTCAAAAAATTAGAATTTTAAAACTATAAAATAAAAAATATAATCGGTAAATAAATGAATATATAACTAATTTTCAAAATTAAATAAAAGATATTAAAGAAAAATAGCGAAAAAACATAATATAATTTAATATATGAAATTTAAAATATTGAAAAAAGTGATGAAATATATGTATAAAAAACAAACTCAAGATTTTAAATCAATATATATATATATAAAACTGTTATAATATATTGGTATTAAAAATATTATAAAAAGAGATAAGATGAATGATAAGAAAAAATAAACTAAATAAAAATTAAAATATTAAAATATAATTAACTAATAACAACCAATAAAGATTAAATAATTGAATAAATTTTAAGAATATTGATCAAAAGAAAATTAAAAAGATTATAAAAAATTAAAACGATACATATCAATATAACAATACTGAATAATATAATTATTCTTCTGTGAAGGAACATAGTCACAGATGCATGTGAAGTTGTCTAAACTGATTAAATGCTGAAAAATGC
>OVBI01000738.1:0-55408 GCA_900406495.1 Sisymbrium altissimum
ATGATTGGTTTAATATAAGAATATTTGATTTTTTGAACCAAATTATAAGTGACATATTTTGTAATTGTTCTAATAAATCGAGCTTATTTTAAAAATGATTCTAAAAATCCTTGTGGTAATGACACATTATGATGGTATATTTGTTAATAACACATGAATATAAGGTTATTTTTTTAAATGGATTCTTAAATAATATATAGGAGATTATATTATTATAGAATATTGTAATTGTATTGTTGATTTGTATTTTAGCGTACGAGATAATTTTGTTGAAATTTAATTAAAATATGAAGTTTGGTAACAGATCACATCATTCAACATTAAATATGTCGGGAATAATAAAGACATATATGTTTTTATATGATCAGAAATTCAGAACTGTAATTAATATTCAAATTTTTTCTTACGAATCACATGGGGTCAATAAGGGTGGGGCTAGAAAACACGTACGTCATCAGGGACCAATATGTTAGATTCCTGAATGATGTGTTTATATTAGTTTCACTCTTTGGAAGAAAAAAAACGTTTATCTAATTGTCATTGCGTTTACAGAAGGAATAACGTCTGTTTTGCATGCAAAAATATTAAGAGTTCGTACGCATCTTAATTACGACTCCATTTTTATACTGTTAAGAGAAATGTGGGATCATTCAGACAAGATGAGACATCGTTTTTGTTCTTTCCTTGTAAGGATATATATTGATTTATTAAAAAGATACGAAAACTTATTTATTACGAAAATGATAGGTGATGGAAGAAGTTTCCATGATTCCATCTTTGCGGGCTCTAGATTTCATCATTTCAATAACCAATTTGTCTGGATTTGTATCAGCCCAGTATAATTGGTCTTTTTTTCTCATTACAACGTAGTCTAGTACTTTTACGTTTGCTACCAACGTACATGACCATCAAAACAATAATTATACTATAAAAATATGAGTTTACACTAGGCAAAAATTATTGCATTCCATTGAAGATGTTACGAAATATTAAACTCATCGAAGTCTCGCAATGAAAAAACAACAACAATCTCGAATAATCAATAGTATAAAGAATGAAAATCAGCGAAACTATAACAAATTTGAAATAGTTGTAACATTTTTTTGGTTGAAAATTTGCAATTTTATTATCGTAATAATTTAATTTATTATTCAAAAATCTGGTTCTAGTTGTGTTGGATATTATGTGGTCCTATTCGACTTGGTAGAACAAACTTACTGTATAAGCTGCAACTGGATCCGTACTTCTTCAAAGTTGTCTTGAAAATTTTGGACTTTAAACTTCATATTGTCTGTGCACAAAAAAAAAACATCATATTGTCATTTAAAAAAAAAAAAAATTTGTCTCGACAAAAACTATGATTTTTTTTTTATGTGCAAAATATATACTTTTTTTGCGACAAGTTTCACGAAGCACTATAAGATATGTTTTTCAAATACACCACTGATTTATTTTTCTTGTCAATTATTTTACCTTTCACATTCATAAATAAATTTATAGCGGGTTTTCTGTATCAAACATATCTTAAAATATTTTACATGAAACGCCGGTGAAAAAAAAAAAAAAAGACTTAACTGTCGAATTTTTGTCTTTCCATTTAGATTTTATTCGATTCGGTCATGATTTTTTACGTAATCCATGACGTACTCGAATAAACTGTTAAGCGTGTTTAAAAGTATACGTTGACGAAAATGTTAAAAGTTGGAGATTGGATTTGCGTCAATAACTGTGTGTGTTCGTTAGTAGAAATATCTCGTTTATCATGTGTTTATAAATGCGGAGATAGAAGAGAAGTGAAACTGGCTTGATGTAGAGTTACTAGATCAACCCAGGTGATTTTGGATGTGTTCAAGTGCATGTACGTTTTTTGGAAATCTTTTGGAGACTGGAGATGTGACTCGCTTTTTAAGTATTAATGCATTGTTCTTACTCCGAGTTTAAAGGTTTAATTAATATGACATGGCTAGGGGGCCCACAAGGGGTTAAATGCTTGCTGATGTAGATATATAGTACTAGCTTTTATAATAAGAAGTTGTAACAAATGGTTGAAAACTATAACCGAAACGGCTCTTATAAAATGTTGTAACCATTAAAATTTTCGTATTTTTGCTAACAAATATTCAAAAAGCAAATCTGTAGATGAAAACTGATGGGAACTCAAAAACCATTGGGAAAAAGAATAGTATCATTTGTTACTACATTTCAAAGAGTGACCAATGAGTGAGATAGGATTGGGTTTTAGTTTCTTAAGATTCGAAGTCCGTATATGGTCGCATGAGCAGCCACAACATTTAAGGAGGGTCCAGTGCCCAACTCAAAAGAATTTTGTAACCTTACGCCAAAAAACCTAACAAATCTTACAAATATCAGATTTATTCTAGGCGAGCCGGACCAAATGATTAATTTCAATATATAACTATTTAATTAGACTAGCTTTTACTTAAAGATATATTATATCCATTATTTTATATATCTAAGACCCACTTATATCCATTATCTTATTTATCAGACCCACCCAACCCAAATAAAATCCCGATTACAATAAGTTGAATTTTTCGTACACCAAAAATCCAGACCAAACCAAGCGAAAACCAAAATTCACAGCACTACAGGTGATTAAGCTGACTCAGTGCTGTGAATTATGAAAATCCACGGAATATTTAAAGATTTAAACCCCATAAAAGTTGAACAAAAAAACAAGAAAACCCCATAAGAAAACCAAAATATCATAAGCAAGAGTTATAAAAGCCTTTTTGCTCTAATAGGCCCAAAGGAGAGATTGAGCTGACTCGGTAATCGGTCTAGAATACACAAAAAAACATTTAAAGGTTTACTTGGATCGGTTCGGTTTATTTTAGTTCACAAGATCACGTGAGGCGCATGTGGACATCGAACGAATGGGCCAATCGCTTAAAAGTGACGACTTTTTATTATTACCCCATAAAAAAGCATCTAATCTTTTTCTTTTTTTCAAAACAGACTTTTGCATCTCTCTCTCTCTCTTGTTCTTGCTTCTCCTCCCCCCTCCTTGCTCTGGCTCCATTTGGCGATAGAAGAAGTCATGTACCAATCATCTTCCTCCACGTCATCATCATCACAAAGATCATCGCTTCCCGGCAGTGGCAGCGGAGGACTGATCCGATACGGGTCAGCTCCGGGATCGCTTCTCAACTCTATGGTGGACGAAGTCATCGGAGGGTCCAACGCTCGCGACTTCAACTATCCCCCGCCGGATAACTTCCTCGGTCATTTCTTCACCGGAGCTGATTCTTCCTCGCTGAGATCCGATTCCATGACTTGCGGAGTCAACTCATCCGACGGCCAGAAACATCTCGGAAATGATAATAATAATAATAAAGATGTCCTCCTCGACAGATCCTACGGTGGATTCAACGAGATCTCCCAGCACAAGCTCAACGACGTCGGAGGAGGAAATAGCTCTGGATCTTACTCTCTCGCTAGACAACGTAGCTCTCCCGCCGACTTCTTCAGCTACCTCTCCGGTGAAAAAAACAGTCAGTTTTTTCTCTTTTTCTTTTTTTACTATATATTTTTATTCTTACTCTACAAAATCTTACATAGTAGATAGATTCTTCCTTAAAGACTTGTCCAACTTAGGAGTTGCCAAAATCGTAATGTAGTTATAAGATTCAGTTGTTTACTAGATTAAGAACAACCATCATTTATTGTTGAATGAAAAAGATCCATTTGGATTTGGTGATAATCTATCTGTCGAGAGGCTGCTGAGGGTACTTTTGGTATCTCATTATATATATTACGTACTAGCTTTGTAGGAACAGTTTCCACGGTAGTATATACGATACGACGCTATCTAATGAGTTGACATTTGATATTAAGGGTCGTTGCTAATTTGGCTGGTTGGTATTTGTGCAAGACGTGATCCTCGTATTTTAAAATGACGAATACGCCCTTAATCCGAACCACGTGCTTGAAAGGCTCGGTTACCCTTGATCTTGGATATTATTTATTACATCTTCGAGTTCGAGGGATCCTATAAGCCAAGTTGCATTTTTTAAAGCAAAACAAAATAAGAGGATGGGTGTTTGTAGTTCGTGACCAATAGTATATCTGCTGATGTGGCGTACTAACATTGGTTAGTAAGAAGATTATTCAAATGGAAAGCGATAGATCTTAATTGGTGGATCTGTCCTTTGTTTTCTTTTTGTCCTTTTTTTTATTTCTCTGGTTATGCGGAATTCATTTGCCTCGTTGTTATCTAATAATAATATCACCCACCGAGTTTGGGATGTGACTTCCAACACCTAACCGGAATCTTAACTAACCGATATCAATAAAATCAATCTTGCTTTTGCTTCGATTCGTTTTGCCAACTCTTATTTACACCAATACTGTATGTTTTTCTTTTTTTTATATTTAATCACTCGCAATAATGTGAAGAAAAACAAATTCAATGTGATATACACAGGTTTCTCGATGAACCAACCAACCAGTGATTATAATCCGCAAGGAGGGTCTAATGCAGGACGAGGACAATCGAGACTCAAGTCTCAACTAAGCTTCACTAGTCACGACCCACTGTCCCGGATCTCTGAGGTCAATGAGACCTCCGTCCACGATGGTTCGGGCCATTCGTTTTCAGCGGCTAGCTTCGGTGCCGCAACTGATTCTTGGGATGACGGTTCCGGTTCAATAGGTTTTACTGTGACCCGACCCACTAAACGATCCAAGGACATGGACTCAGGTCTCTTTTCACAGGTACCATCACTTGTTTTTATATGGGATTTCACTGTCAACGGTTAATTATCCTATACATGTTATCTTAGTATTTTAAATTGAAAATAAAAACAGTTTGCTTTTTCTCTAAGATCGGCATAAAGTTTTAACTAGCAAGAATATTTACTAATATATATATTGCTGCACGGTAAAAATGCAGCAAATTCTTTTCTTTACCATATATTGTTGTTTGTTAGGATCAAGGGCAAACACTTACGGAGTATTATATTTTATCATTGATTTTGCAGTACAGTCTTCCTTCAGACACTTCAATGAACTACATGGATAACTATATGCAGCTTCCAGAAGATTCTGTACCATGTAAAATTCGGGCCAAACGTGGCTGCGCCACCCACCCGAGAAGTATCGCCGAGCGGGTCAGTTCAACAAACTCTTTTCTTTTGTAGCAATCGAAATAACAATCGTGTTGCTAATTAATCTAATCACAAACTCACAATGCATCAATACATACTACAAATATATGTCGCTGAAAAAATCGGAAACGATTAGCGAGAGATTCATTTCGGTAATTGTGTCAGGATAACGTCACAAAATTTCATGTATGCTATTTTTTTTCCTGCCTTCCTATTTTAGCATAAGCCTTCTGTTTATATATACTGAGGAATGATGCTATATACAGGAAAGGAGAACGAGAATAAGCGGGAAACTAAAGAAGCTACAAGATCTTGTCCCCAACATGGATAAGGTTACTCTTCACTTCAAATCATATCAAAATTAGTTTATAGTAGGAAAATTTTACATGAAAATGTTTATATACTTATAATATATTAGTTTTTACTTATTTTGATTAGCAAACAAGCTACTCTGACATGCTGGATTTAGCGGTACAACATATCAAAGGCCTTCAACACCAACTTCAGGTTCCTACAAAACTATTAATCGGCGTATTTCTCTATTTATATCAGCTGAATCCACTTTTAGAGTTCTCTCTGTAATTCACTAATATATTATGATATATGACATTTTCATCTACAAACGCAGAATTTGAAAAAAGAACAAGAGAATTGCACGTGTGGATGCAGTGAGAGACCAAGCTAGCTAGCTGCAACCCTAACGGTAGGGATCATTCTAATTTTATCATATGTTGTTTGATAATATAAGAGAGTTAGAGAAGATGTAAATAAATAGATTATCAGTTGCCTAATTCTCTTATAAGCTTCTCTCAGTCGTAATCATTATAAGTTCGAAACAGTGCCAATTGTCCATTATATATTTTTTTTGTTTCTTCCAATTGTATGTTCTGAATATTTGCTTATTTTGGAAGGACTTCGATATGAATTTGAAACTAATCCAAGTTATGAGTAAAGTAGTTAGCTTCCAAAAAAAAAAAAAAAAAAGTTGTTAGCTTCCACTCTTTGTTATTTTATTTCTCTTTCCTTTTTTTTTTTTTTTTTTTTNGTTTACCGTTTCATAAAATAATATCCGAAACAAAGGATGGATATATTAGTATCAATTAGTTTAGCTG
This sequence comes from Sisymbrium altissimum, assembly GCA_900406495.1. Taxonomy (NCBI): domain Eukaryota; kingdom Viridiplantae; phylum Streptophyta; class Magnoliopsida; order Brassicales; family Brassicaceae; genus Sisymbrium; species Sisymbrium altissimum. Next base: position 6,242 of record OVBI01000738.1, read on the forward strand.
CATATTGAATAATTTGTTCAAAATTTTCTCTCCTCAATTTTGTTCATTATTTAAATTTGGTTATATGAAATGATCTCATATGCAACTATGTAAAAATGTATTATTATTTAGTTTTAATTCAGTTCAGTAGTATATTTTAAATAAAAACATTTATTTTACCGAGTAGAAAATGTTAAAGTTCTCTTCTCACTTTTGTTTCATTACAAATACTTTTTTGAAAAATAGTTAACATTTGACAATCTGTGATACTACTAGGTTATGTTGTCAATTTTTTTTTCAAAAAAGACTAGTTATATCAATGTTTACGAATTTTGCAACATATTTAAATTCTGATGGTATGATAAGTTGTAACTTGTTTTGTTTATATTTACTGGTGCATACGTAAGCCGGAATACTTTTTTTTTCATTGATTCCTATTAAGCATATTACGATAGTATTAGTAGCGTGTACGCACGTCACAGAGATTTTTTTTTTTAAACGACATTTGATGCAAACGTCACAGAGTTAGTTCATCCTTAAGGACCTTAACTAACTAAAGATGAGTTTTCATTATAAATTACACATACTTTAGTCTACTTAGTTTTTCTTACATATACTGCATATGCATATACTTGGCGTACTGAGTTTGTAAATTACGAGAAACGTTAATGTAGTCGTGCTTCAGTTAAATATGTTAAATTTTATGAATATTGTGTATATTCGTGATTGTCGCTTGAAAACAAAATTATGGATCCAAGACTTTGCGTCAGCTAGACATAACCTCGTCGAAAGTAAAAAAGATGTCTCCCTCTAAAGTCACCAATTTGCACGGCGAAGTACCGCAACGCGCCGAAAATGCAAATTAGAAAAAGTCGTAAATCAAAGAAAAATAAATCGATAACTAATAAAGGAAGTAGTTAAACTGATATTATGAGGAAGCCATAACAATAAACTGATTTAAAAAGGAGAAGGGAACCATGATATTAAGAGGGCACTTAATGCGCAGTATGTCCTCTTGCCAGCTTGTTGCACCGTCCTCCGTCTCCTCTCCTTCCTCTCTCTCTCTCTCTCAAACTAGTCCTAATTCTCTCTTTAGAATTTAGAAACCAGAGGAGAGAGAGAAAAGGCGAAGGAGGAAAAAAATATGTATTCGGACGACGAAGGAAGAGAGGAATATCTCTTCAAGATAGTGGTTATCGGCGACTCAGCGGTCGGTAAATCTAACCTCCTGTCTCGGTACGCTAGGAACGAGTTCAGCGCCCATTCCAAAGCGACGATCGGCGTCGAGTTTCAGACTCAGAGCATGGAGATTGAAGGCAAGGAGGTTAAGGCTCAGATTTGGGACACTGCCGGCCAAGAACGCTTCCGTGCCGTCACCTCCGCCTACTACCGTGGTGCCGTCGGCGCACTCGTCGTCTACGACATTAGCCGCCGCATCACCTTCGAGAGCGTGGGACGTTGGCTGGATGAGCTCAAGAGTGAGTCTCCATTTTGTTCCTTCCCCTTCCCCTTAATTTATGCTGTTGATTCCGTTTCTGATTGATTTCAAAGGGATTAACAAATTTGTTTTTGGCGAGTTTGTATGATAGGGGGAGAGATGCGATTGAATTCGGGGTGATAGATTAGGACATAGTCCTGCTCAATTAGGTTGTATGGTTGACTATGATTGAAAATTTGAAACTAATTAACTTCGGCAGAATTCTGAAATTTTCTTGTCCAAAACTTGGTAGGTTTTGGTCGGTGTAAGATGCTAATCACGGTACGGACTATTACATCCTAAGGTCTAGGGAGGACTTTGTGTCTTAAAATTTTGGAGCTTCAAAATCCACTAGGAAGTGTCTTTTCGTTATCTGGGAGTAGTAGTAAATTTCAGGGGAGTAGGTATGTCCCAGGATTCTTGTTTTCCAATATGTAGATCATACTTGATAGATGTGTGATTCTTGCGGTATAGGTAGCTAAGAGATTGACCATGTTTCCTGATAGGACACAACACTAAATTGTTTTTGAACCGTATTGCACAAAGATGGTATTAGAATTTGGAAACATAGGAAGATGCTAAAACATTGTAACGACGAAACATATGAGAGTAAAATAACCGCCTTCTTTCAATTTGATTAGCTTCTTTTTAATTGATGTTGTTGCAGTCCATTCGGATACAACGGTGGCGAGAATGCTGGTGGGGAACAAGTGTGACCTAGAAAACATAAGAGCAGTGAGCGTGGAGGAAGGCAAAGCCCTAGCAGAAGCACAAGGACTCTTCTTTGTGGAAACATCGGCCCTTGATTCGACCAACGTTAGAACAGCTTTCGAAAAGGTCATACTTGATATCTACAATAACGTGAGCCGTAAGCAACTAAACTCGGATACTTACAAAGATGAACTGACCGTGAATCGGGTAAGTCTGGTTAAGGACGATATCCCTGGCTCTAAACAGAGCTCTGGTCTTTTATCTTGCTGTTCCACTTGATGTTATACTCAAAAAAGAATCTATTTTGATTTTTCCTTGCCATTTATATAATTTGTTCTTTCCCCTTTTTTTTTTTCTTTTTTTCTTCTCAGTGTTGTCATCTTTTTGTCTCGTAAAAGGAAAAAAAAAACCGAAATCCATGAAATGTAATTTATTTGTGTCTTTTTCTCGGTTTATAATTTTTGAGAAATATATAAATGATCTCTATTCACTCTAGTTGGTTTGTTTCTTTGTTAATTTGTGTAAGATTTATCTTATTTTAGATCGTTATAAAATTGGGGTTGGGAACTAAATTTGATTGGTTCTGTGAGTTTTGTTTCTTCGTTATTTGGAAATTGGTGTAAAGCGAGGGAAAAGAAAAAAAAAAAAAAAAAAAAAAGGGAANAAAGATGGCTTTTGGCCGAGTTTTCTCTCTGGTTTTGTAACATGAAGGGAGAATAAAGTTATTTCCCTCTAATCGCTCCCTTTCCCTTTTTTTTCGTTTTGTTCTCGATATTTCTCCCATTCTCCGTCTCTCAAGGGTGGCGATGTCATTACCTCCGTTTAGCTGCCGCATTCCCGCGGCGGCGGTGGCCCTCTATCTGATCGGTCTGTTATGCCTTGGGGCTGGCCAAGTTCCTTCTAAAGATGTTGCCCCTCCGAAGATTCCTGGCTGTACCAACGAATTTCAAATGGTAATGTCATTGGAATTGTTCAATTACAAGTTTCCCCATTTCGAATTCTGTTCTCTCATCGCAAATTTTTGCAAAAATCATCACTTTTTTCGTTGGAAGATTTTGTCCAGTGTTCATCAATGAACCGGAATCGGTTTTGTTGACATTAAACCTTATTTGGAATCGATACCGTTGAATGCAATCAAATACCACAAAAACTATAGATTCATGGACACAACTTCTCTCTACCTTGATTAGATTACTCATGCAACTTATTGTTTATTATTAAAAATCTTTATGGATTTTCCAGGTCAAGGTCGAGAATTGGGTTGACGGAGAGAATGGTGAAGCTTATACTGGCATGACTGCTCAGTTTGGCGCCATGCTTCCTTCTGATATAGACAAAGCTCTTAAACTTCCGCTTCTTCTTACCACTCCTTTCGACAGTTGCTCCAATCTTACCTCTAAGCTATCTGGTTCTATTGCGTTATCTGTACGTGGTGAATGTACTTTCACAGATAAGGCTCGGGTTGCACAGTCAGCAGGAGCTGCAGCTTTGGTGTTAATTAACGACAAAGAAGGTTTCGACTTTTATACTACAAACCTTGCGGTTTTTGTTTCCGTGACCCCCTGACACCTGGTTTTCCTATCTTTGCCTTTTTTTTTATTAGAGCTGGATGAGATGGCTTGTACTGAGCAAGATACTTCCTTAAGTGTTTCTATACCCGTTTTGATGATTACAACATCATCTGGAGATGCCTTGAAGAAATCCATTATGCAAAATAAGAAAGGTAAGGCTTCTCTCTGTGGCGCTATTATGGATCCTCCTATCTTTTCTAGTACTACCCACTCAAAATCTAATCTTACGTACAAAGTTCAAATGATGGACAGAGATTGATTCAATTACTTTCCAATAGGGAAGATGAACATTAGATTCCATTATGACTTCCAGTACGAAGGCTGAACTTGATTGTGGTCTTTGTAATACGATATCTGCTCTTAAATTTTGTCTGAAGTAAATTTGAAATCCGTTCACTGCAAATGTTGAACCTCTCTGTCTCACCATTTTAATGATAGTTTATCTGTTTCTTTTTGCCATTATTTTGATGTCTATGTGGTTTCCTCTATGGTTTTTTTGTTGTTGCAGTGGAGCTTTTATTGTATGCTCCAAAAAGCCCAGTTGTGGATTATGCAGTGGCATTCCTCTGGCTAATGTCTGTTGGAACAGTTTTCATTGCTTCTGTTTGGTCACATGTCACCGCTCCTAAGAAGAACGATGAGCAGTACAACGAATTATCACCAAAGGTTTTTTTACCAGACTGAATTTGGGGAACCAAACTTCTTTTTAACATCTGCACATACATGAAATCATGAAATATATAGATTGTTAAAAGAAGTGGCAACAAGATAAATACAACCTAATTAGCCTGTTCTGTCTATTCTATCAAGGAAATTACTTTAACATTCACTTGTCTTAGTTCGAAACTAATTCTTGTTCTTTTCCGAACATCTGATTTTTTGTTTGGGTAGAAATCTTCAAATGGTGACGCTGCTAAAGATGACGCTGAAGAGGAAACCCTTGATATCAGTGCTACGGGTGCTGTTATCTTTGTCATATCAGCGTCCACGTTCCTCGTTTTGCTCTTCTTTTTTATGTCATCGTGGTTTATCTTGATCCTCACCATCTTTTTCTGCATTGGTGGTATGCAGGTAATGTTGGCGAATCTTGAGTGTATCTTAAGTTTCATGGTTCAATAGCTAGAATTATGATCAACGTCTGGTAACAGCTTGATAGTAAAACTAACTTTAGTAGAAATACAAAAGATGATAGAACTTTTCATGTAAAATGAAACAGAGGCTAACCTAAGCATTGTTATGTCAAACTATATCGTCATAATTACTAAGATATATGTTTTTATATCTCAGGGAATGCATAATATTATCACTACCCTCATAACAAGGTATTCTCAGAATCCCAAATAAGTTTCGTAACTCATAAAAGAGCTCCCTGTTCCAGATTGTTAAAATCATTATGTGTCTGTCTCTTATTCATCTTTTATTTCGCTCAGGCGATGCAATAAATGTGGACAGAAGAATGTGAAAGTCCCTTTGTTTGGGAATGTGTCTATTCTCTCACTCATGGTTTTGTTATTCTGCTTTGTCGTTGCTGTCGTCTGGTTTATGAAGCGCAAAGCTTCGTATGCATGGGTTGGCCAAGATATTTTTGTAAGTCCCTCTTTGCCTCGTAACTCTAAAATTGATGTTTGGCTCTGCTTCTTTTTTCTCTCCTTTTAACAAAATTATTGGCTTGACGTACTCAGCATTACTTCAACTTTTTGTTCAAACAAGATTTTTCTGTTTCGTTTACGTGTATCAGTAGACCACTTGCTCCTCTTCATAAATTTTTTTCTGAATTTTTGTTAGCATGCTTCTGGTTCATTATTGTCCTTAGTTGGGCTCTCTAAATTTGACTTGTCACGTGACAGGGTATTTGCTTGATGATAAATGTCTTGCAAGTGGCTCGCCTGCCTAATATCAGGGTGAGTTTTCTTTATGTATGTTTCAACTGTATTTCATTTGTGATCCCTTCGTATGTTCTCATGGTGTTTCTCACACTTTAGGTTGCTACCATTCTTCTCTGTTGTGCGTTTGTCTACGACATCTTTTGGGTTTTCCTGTCACCCCTAATCTTCAAGCAAAGTGTAATGATTGCGGTGAGTTTTCGATATTATCCCTTCGTGTGTCTCACACCTTAATAGTTGAATCATGTTTCAGCACCACAAGTGTGTAATACTTTTGCTTGTGAGCATGATTTGTAGCAGATAAATATTTTAATGTAACATCACATTTGCCTTCCAGCACCCAAAGATTGAGATGGAGTTGCACTTGTTGTAACTTCATCACAGTATATGTTTAAACATAGTGAGAGTTAAAAGGGTCCGACGATAGCTAAACCTCAATCTTTTTGGATACTCCCAGTCATATATTCTATTGTTGGTGTTAATCTATGACATAGGTTGCACGTGGGAGTAAAGACACAGGAGAATCTATTCCCATGCTCCTGAGATTTCCACGGCTTTCTGATCCATGGGGTGGTTACAACATGATCGGTTTTGGCGACATTCTTTTCCCAGGCCTTCTCATATGCTTTATTTTCAGGTAACCCTCTCATGCATCGACCAACTTTATGATGATTCGGGTTCACGATTAACTAGCTCGGCACCAACTGTAATTCACATCCTATGTGTCAAACGCTGTCCGTATTCAATATGCACCATCTTGTTGTTGACCGCTTTGTTTGTAACTCATTTGCGTCTCTCTCAGATATGACAAGGAAAACAACAAAGGAACATTGAAAGGATATTTCCCGTGGTTGATGTTTGGTTACGGACTTGGACTGTTCTTAACATACTTGGGATTGTATATTATGAACGGACACGGTCAACCTGCATTGCTTTATCTCGTCCCTTGCACTCTCGGTATCTCTCGTTCATCTCAGAAAACTCCAGTCATTTAATGAATCTGCTATGCATTTCATTGAGCTTTCTCATTGCAGGAATCACGGTTATACTGGGGTTGGTGAGGAGGGAATTGAAAGACTTGTGGAACTACGGGACTCGACAGCCTTCAGCTGCAGATGTAAATCCATCTCCAGAAGCATAACTTACTCGATCCTACATACCTCAAAAACCGTGGAGACGAAAGATGTTGAAGAAAAAAAACAACATGATTCTGACATATTATCTTTGGCACACAAATGTAAAAGAAAAAAAAATCTAACGCAAGAGATTTACCCTTTTGTACACTAGTTGAAGCCCACATTCGTATAATGTAATTGTATATGTATACATATATAAATATATATATATTCACCAAACTTTCTGTATCTGAAATGAAAAAAAAGTTTTGTTGTATAATTTCGAGCTGGTTATACTGTACAAGTCACACTAAAAACAAGAACAAGAGACGAGTCGAGTTGGAAAGACGCTACTCGAAACGGTGACGTGTCTCGTTTCTAAAACTGTTGCCTGTTTACTACTGTAATACATACATACATACGACTTGATGATGTATAGAGCAGATCTGGAATAACAATCCTCTAGCCGGCGGGAAGCGGATAATAATATTTCCTGAGATCAAAACCATCCATCTCCGTCTTTTGCGAAAACCCTAATTAGTTCAATTTCAATAAATTGAATCAGAAATAAAAGTAATAAGTGAGTGAGAAGTTGTTGGTGGGAATGAATTCAAAGGGGAGTGAGGAAGAAGCCGGAGAACGAACTCAAATCAAAACCGAACTCGTCGAGGAGCACGCTGACATCTCGGTTCGCTACGCCTCTCTGGAGCGCGTCTACTCGTCTTCCCACAATGTGATCTCCAACAAGCTCAATCCCCAGACGCTCCCAGTTATCGATGCTTTCCAAGGCTACCGTTGTCTTCATGATTATCTCGAGTCGCGTCCTCATCGCCGTCCCGACATTATTCGCGTCTACACTCGCCGTAGGAGGCGCAGGCCGGAGGAGGATGAGGAGATGAAGACGACGAAGAAGAAGAAGAAGAAAAGGAGGAGCGAGCTGACGAAATTGGGCGTGGATTCCACTACTTTAAGCGTGTCTACCAGCCCGCTTTTAAGGGGATGCAGACTCAACGCTGTGTGTAGCGGAAACAAGCAAAATGGATCTTCTAAGAAGAAGGCGAAGCTACTCCAAGCTTCTGCTACTGCTAAGAAATGGGTCAGGTTTGTACGATTCATTTACTTATAATCACTTTGTAAATGCGTGGTCTTCGATAGTCAAGTCGTCAATGTATGTTCATGTGCCCTCCAGGTTAAGTTATGATGGTGTCGATCCTACAACGTTCATTGGCCTGCAATGCAAGGCAAGCCTTGGTGCTATATGATGCTTTTGTGCTTTAGCTATACCACATGCTTATGGAAGGGACTTGTTTAACACCTGATTGTTGTCTCATCTCTAGGTTTTTTGGCCGCTCGATGCTGATTGGTATCCTGGTTCTATCATTGGATACAATGTAGAGAATAAGCATCATATTGTGAGTTATTTCCGACTGTTGTATCTGACGTATGCGTATATATTTTGGATTTTTTGGGTGAATGTCTCAGTGTCTCGGTATATCTAAGGGCTTTTTCTTTTCACCACTGTAAAATTATGTGGACAGATTAAATATGGAGATGGAGACGGCGAGGAGTTAGCTCTTCATCGTGAAATGATCAAATACTTCATTTCTCGTCAAGAGATGGAGCTGCTCAATCTTAAGTTTGGCACTAATGATGTCGCTGTCGGAGGTCAAGATTATGATGAGATGGTTGTATTGGCTGCTTCTTTTGAAGGGTGCCAAGATTTTGAGCCTAGAGACATCGTTTGGGCGAAACTAACTGGTTAATACTTTATACTAAACCGATTCCTGTTTTCTTGTACACTTAACAATTGCTGTTAGAATTCTGTGGTGATTAGTATGTCTTGCAGAGCTTTCAAACGTTCTGGCTATAGAACGAACTTCTGAAGAGAAGCAAATATGCCTACTGAGAACCATGCTACTATGTTTGTTACCTTTTCAGGTCATGCTATGTGGCCAGCGATTGTTGTGGATGAATCTGTTATAGTAAAGCGGAAAGGTCTAACCAACAAGGCATCTGGAGGAAAATCAATCCTTGTACAGTTTTTCGGCACTCATGATTTTGCTAGGTTAGCAATTCTTATTAAATTTTTAGAAATCATGTTGTACCCCCTAATTTTCGAAATGAATGTTACACACCATAATTGACATTTTCTTTTCGTTATATAGAATACAAGTTAAGCAAGCAGTCTCATTTCTTCAAGGGCTTCTCTCACGTTCTCCTCTTAAGTGCAAGCAGCCTCGGTTTGAACAGGCCATGGAGGAGGCAAAAATGCAAGTTCTCTTGCTTTTCACTGGCATTGTACTTTCTAATTTGCCAATCTAGCGAAGTTGTTAACAAATTGACCATTTCCGCATGTTTATCTGAACACAAACATGATGCCTGTGCTAAATTTCTGTTATTGACCTCACCCAGGTACCTAAAAGAATTTAAGCTTCCAGGAAGGATGGATCAACTTCAGAAAGTTGCTGATACTGATTGTTCGGAAAAGACTAATAGTGGAGAAGAGGACAGCTCAAACTCTGGTGATGATTGCACTAAAGATGGGGAAGTCTGGCTGCGACCAGTGGAACTTGGAGATTGTTTGCATACAATAGGAGATCTGCAAATAATAAATCTAGGTAATGTATTGTAAGTATGTTGTATCATCCTTGATTGGAATGAACTCCGCTCATTTGCATAGGCGTATATCAATTGTTTTCCAGGAAGGATCGTGACTGACTCTGAGTTTTTCAAGGATAGTCATCATATTTGGCCTGAGGGGTATACAGCTATGCGAAAGTTCATATCACTAAAAGGTCATTATTTGCCAATTTCGTGCTTTTCTATATAAATCAGGCAGTCTCTGTCTTTGATTAATTGAGTTAGTTGATCGATATGCTCCATTTCTTGCTTTGACTTCAAGCAGATCCTGGTGCATCCGCCATGTACAAGATGGAAGTGCTTAGAGATGCCGAGTCAAAGACTCGCCCTGTTTTCAGAGTGACGACGAATAGCGGTGAGCAGGTTAGTTTTCTAGGTGGACGGCTTGTGTGCATATAAGGTCTGTTATAACCATGTGTTACATTGATACATTATTTGACAGTTCAAAGGAGATACTCCATCTGCCTGCTGGAATAAAATATATAATAGAATAAAAAAGATCCAGAGTGCTTCTGATAGTCCTGATATGTTGGGCAAAGGACTACATGAATCTGGTACAGATATGTTTGGCTTCTCCAACCCAGAAGTCGATAAACTTGTACAGGTACTTTCTTCTTGAATCTCAAATTATCTGTAAAGGTTTATTTGTCTCCTTTTACTTTTTCATTCACTGGCCTCTCAGGAGTTTCCGCTAGGTTCCAGGGACTCTGCAAACTCTGCGGTGCTCTGCCTTCTGCCTTCTGTTTTGCAGTTAAAACGCATAACTAGGAATCTTTAATGTTTAGCATGGAAGTTTTAAATTTTCAAGCTCTGTGCATTAAATCTTTCTTCGCATCTCTGTGCACTTAAGCTTCTTAGTTAAATTTTATTCTTTCCCACTTGATGCCCTAAGTCCTAAGATAAGCATTGACCTAATTGACAGGGGCTATTACAATCCAGACCAACTTCCAAGGTTTCTCAGCGAAAATATAGTTCGGGGAAGTATCAAGATCATCCTTCTGGTTACCGACCTGTGCGGGTTGACTGGAAAGATCTTGATAAGTGCAATGTCTGTCACATGGATGAGGTTAACAATGTTTCCTTCTTGACGAAACGTTTCGCATGCTTATCTTAATTTTGTACGCTTTTATAAGCTAGTTATGACTTAGATTTTCTTGTCTACAGGAATATGAGAACAATCTGTTCCTGCAATGTGATAAATGTAGAATGATGGTATTGATCTTTCTCTGAGTTGTTCATATTATCTTATATCCTTTCAGATCTATACTCTATACTATCGTGGTTGGTATCCTTTCTTTTTCGAGATGATGCTAAAGATTCGATCCTGTACTAGGTCCATACTAGGTGCTATGGGCAGCTGGAACCCCGTGATGGCGTTCTGTGGCTATGCAACTTGTGTCGTCCTGGCGCTGTTGATATTCCTCCACGATGTTGTCTTTGTCCTGTAGTTGGTAATTTGACAAACCTATTCGGTATGGTGTGTTTATAACTTTCATCAGTGACCAACAAAAGATCTTTCAGGTGGCGCTATGAAGCCGACAACTGACGGGCGCTGGGCACATCTGGCTTGTGCCATATGGATCCCAGGTTCAATCTTGACCTTTGATTATATATTCTGCTTTCTGCTACAAATGTTACTTTTCTTATCGGATATGTGAGTAACACTTGTGATATTTCTTCAGAAACATGCTTATCGGACGTCAAGAAGATGGAACCCATTGATGGGGTTAATAAAGTCAATAAGGTTTGGGCTTTTCTTTTCAGTCTGTTGTCTCGGATAGAGTCAGTGGCCTTCGCAACATAGTTTGATTTATTGTAGCCACATGATGTTTGATTAGTTGTCTTCTTTTCTTAACACTTCGAAATAGGATCGTTGGAAGTTACTGTGCAGTATCTGCGGGGTATCTTATGGAGCTTGTATCCAAGTAAGAATTCTTTTGATGACAAGAAAAAGCTGATCATTGTGTACCCTTCACATGACAATTTTTTCTAGCTGAAACTTCCTAATGAATACTGGCATTTAAAAAATTAGAAGTAATGAGCTGCATAGGAGCATACAATTTTTTAGCTTTCCTGTCAATTTTGGGGGATCTATTACTTCCAATGCTTATGTTTCTATATAAATTATGCATTTAACTAGAAAAAATGATGCACATTTTCAGTGTTCAAACAGTTCTTGTCGAGTGGCATATCATCCACTATGTGCACGAGCTGCAGGTCTCTGTGTTGAGGTACTTTCATATCTTACAGGGGATTATTAGATTCTGCATTCATTCATACACGTTTACTCAACCACACAGAATTCACAAAAGAGATGGTTCTAAGTATAATAGCATTCTTGTAGCTTGCGGATGAGGATAGGCTTTTTCTTTTATCAATGGAGGAGGATGAAACAGATCAGTGCATCCGCCTACTTTCATTTTGCAAGAGGCATCGACAAACATCAAATGACCACTTAGAAACAGAGTACATGGTCAAACCTGCTCATAATATTGCCAAGTATCTCCCACCTCCTAATCCATCTGGCTGTGCTCGTACTGGTATGCAGTTGCATTGATCAATACCTGCTAGAAATAAAGTGTCGACGTATCTTGCAGAAATGTTAACATGTTTTCCTCTGTTTCTGGTAGAGCCTTATAACTATCTTGGAAGAAGAGGACGAAAGGAACCCGAAGCTCTTGCTGGTGCTTCGTCAAAACGATTATTTGTTGAAAATCAGCCGTATATTGTTGGTGGATACTCTCGACATGAATTTTCAACCTACGAACGCATTTATGGATCAAAGGTGTCTCAGATAATTACTCCAAGCAATATTCTATCTATGGCCGAGAAATATAGATACATGAAGGAAACATACAGGAAGAGATTAGCTTTCGGTAAGAATTTAAACAGCAGTCCTAAAAAGATGTTAATCAGCAACCCCAATTTTTCATGTCTTTTGGGTGGGGGTTGGGTGGTTTTGAAGATAAAATTTGTGGAAATCTATAAGACGCTAAAACTGGTAGACTTTGTTCTTGAATGTTTTGGGATGCATGGAGCCTTTCTGTGATGGTCTACTGATTATGGATTAGGTGGAAACATTTCCCATTAAGCCTACCTTATCTCTCTAATTTTCTTTGATCCTCTATTTCAATGTTCACTTTCCTTAACAGGGAAATCAGGAATTCATGGTTTTGGGATCTTTGCAAAGCTTCCGCACAGAGCAGGAGATATGGTTAGCATTCGTATTCGTAACTTGAATTGTCCATTTTTATGTTTAAGTGTCAGTCATGGGAGTATTGTGAATTGGGTGGGTGCAGGTGATTGAATACACTGGAGAACTCGTTAGGCCTTCAATAGCTGATAAGAGAGAACATCTTATATACAACTCAATGGTGGTGCGTACCTGACCTTGTATATTTTATACTCTATAGAAGATTCTAGGAGTAATACTGGAACTAATTATTAGCACATTGATCTTGTGCTTTTTTTTCTTGCTTGAACTTTATTTGACACATGTTCCCAGCTTTCACGAACTGATTTTTGGGCTCTGATATGTTCGGTTGAGTATTGATCGTAAGATATAATATACTTTATGATATAGGGTGCCGGGACCTACATGTTTAGAATTGACAATGAGCGGGTCATAGATGCAACAAGGACAGGGAGCATTGCCCATCTGATAAATCACTCATGTGAGGTATGGTCGAGTACATTTTTTTAGTATTTGGATTTGACGTAGTTAGCATCTGCATTATCATCACATTACTTATGGATTTGCTTATGTACAGCCAAATTGCTATTCAAGAGTCATTAGTGTAAATGATGATGAGCATATTATCATATTTGCAAAGAGGGATGTCGCAAGATGGGAGGAGCTGACCTATGACTATAGGTTTTTCTTCTTGCTGTTTATTTGTCAGGTGCTTTTGAAATTCCATTATAAGTTGCTGATATTTTTTCTTCAAACGTGCAGATTCTTTTCAATTGATGAGCGCCTTGCATGTTACTGTGGCTTCCCAAGATGCCGGGGTGTTGTTAATGACACAGAAGCCGAAGAACAACAGGCAAATATTCATGCCTCTCGCTGTGAGTTAAAAGAGTGGACAGAGGCCTGAGAGGTAAGCTAGATCTTTGAATATGTTAAAATTCGGAAGAGTTTATTCTTTATAGCTTATGGAAGCTGGTTTACAGGTTTAGATGTCTTATCTGACTCCATCGAAGATGATGACCTCTTTTATGCGTCTTGATCTCTTCTGTCTAATTTTATGGTGAGGCCAGCCATTTGTATTGAAAATATGGTTACACTAGTTACAAAAGTAAAACATTAATCTGAATAGATGTCTAATTTACAAAATCCTTATGTTTACCATTGAATGGAGCATTATGTAGCATTCTCTTCTTCCTCCAGATTTAAATGAGCCTGAATATGTTGTTTCTCTTATTTATGAGAGTTGTTATACATGATGGTTCCATTTATATCCATACAATGCTAAGCACTGTGATTAAAGGTTCAACAAGGGATTAAGTGTTGAGTAAGAAATAAAAGGTGCATAGTTTTCTCCAGTCTGACACACGACATGTGAAGGAAGAAGTCATTATCACTCCTTTAGTCCTTTGTAGTTAACTTTATTTGCACCTTTTTTTGGTTCTCTGTGCATGTGACCATTATTGGTCGTATCCCTTGACTCATTCCTTCACACACACACACACAAACGCGTGTACGTATATACATAATGGTCACATGTCACTGAGTAAGTGTATTTATCACATGTCACTGAGGTAAGTGTATTTATACTCGGGTTTGGGGTTCAATGATTCTGTAGTTCTTCTGTCTGCTTCTGTCCAAATGTCAATATCTCTCAAGTTCCTTATTTGGTCATCTCTTGCTCTCTTGCTTCTTCAAACGGGTAACTTCAAAACTTAAAAAACTTTTAATTGTAACCATATATATATAGACATGTGAATGGGTTGTATGTATAGGTTTTGGAGAAAAATGTGAGAGCAGAAGCAGCGAACCAACGGTAAGGCAGACGCAGTTGAAGTGGAAAGAAGGAAAGAAGTTCAGAGTTGAGGTAGTGAACAAATGTCCAATGTGTCCAATCATCAACCTTCGTTTGAAATGTCAAGGATTTTCTCAGTCGCTTGTGGACCCCACACTCCTCCGTGTTCTCTCCTCTTCTGCGGGAAACTGCGTCGTGAATGACGGCTTGCCGTTGAGCCCACTGGAGACTCTCTCTTTCAACTACTCCAACTCACACCAGTTTGCTCTGCGTCCTCTTTCTTGGTCTTTTCAGTGCGAATAAATCATCAATAAAATGGTTTAAATCAATAAAGATAGATCTCTTTGTTCCATCAATCTGCTGTTTTTCTTTGTATTATCTATATTCAGAGCACTTTTTTTTTTACCATTTGAGCAATAATATGTTGAATCTATGTACAAAAGAGAAACTATAAGTTGTCTCTACTAGAGGAAAAGAGTAATGAGAAGAAGTAACGAAAGTAAAAGCCAAGAGGTATCTAATGAAAATGCAGAAGATATATAATGTGAGCCTACTAGATGAACTGTTCCTGTTCCTTCATCTTTTACTTTTATGCTTGATGAGCCTGCAGAAAGAGAGACAGGGCAAAGACAAATTGTTGTTTCAGATTCGAAATCTTTCACAAAAACTGTGAGACATGAATCTTTATCTAACTTAACACTTACAGTTGTACTCAGTCCATCCGATGACCTGATTTTCTAGATCGTAGAGAACAAGCTTGTTTGAAAGGACCAAATCTGCAAAGGGAATGTAAGATATTGTGGGCATGGGATTGTTTCAAACAACGCGCATTGTCAAGAAAACAAAATGGCTTTTAGCAGGAACTAGATTGGGTTAAACTGAGTCATGCTTTTGTATAATACGATTGCAGACTATAGATTTTATTTCACAGTGGTATAAATGACGGGACACACCAAAGACCGAGGGCTAGCTATTACCGGGCTACCCCGTTGAAACAATAATGGAAAGCAAGATTCACAAGTGAATAAAGGTTTGTGAGTATTCTTAAGGTACCTCCCAAAAGTGTCATGTTTCTCCTATCTCTGGATTGCATTCCACTGTTTTGCCAACCAATGCACCACATCCCTTCCTGTGAAAATTTGGTTTCATGAGTACGAGGTGAAATGGGTAGGCCTGATGCGAAAAATCAACCAGAAAAGGCTGAAGATGCTTACATAAGGGAACAGATAGTCATGAGGATAAACCCTGAGGAAAACCGAGTTTTCAAAATGGAAAGTGACATTCGGAAACCCCTCATCAACTCTGCAGCAAATGTAATATGTGGCTTCATAAAAAATACTATTCTGTGATAAATGCATTTCAGTGTTACAGTGTTAATCATAAATTTAAGACTTAAATCCAACCTTCCAGAGTACTGAAAGCATTTATAATCTTTATCCACTATGTGAACTTTCAAAGCAGGCTCCTGCGAGGTTATCTAAGAAAAGATCCAGATTTATGAGACCATATTCTACAGTAAAGTTTCCTTGAGAACTTTAAGTTTTTCTTAAAATGTACCTTCTTCACCAATGGTTCATAGATTATCTCTGGAAGATAGGCCAAGGTTGTACCACTGTCAATTATTGCTCCTTTTCTGTCTCCCGCTTCAAATAAATCAGCTGGGATATCTAGAAACTCCTGACCAACTTGAACTGCTGTCATATTGACATTGTAGTGTGGTCTACAATTTAAAACAAAACATAGTCCGTTAACAGAAAAGAACTGGAGAATCGAGGACATTCACCACTTCAGTAACATAGACGCACGAAGATTCAATCTATTATACGTAAAAACTCCAGCTATTCCAATGTAATCGAAGAGCATTATATCTCGGCAGGTGAGCGCAATATTGGTTTTATGCAGGAGCGTAATATTGGTCTTATGCAGGACTATAACAGGAATGGAATGGTAACGCTATCTCACTGAGATTTTTACCCAGATTGAAAGGTAATGATTTCATTTGCAGCATATGATCTCACAAACGCAAGAGATAGGTAAACCACTAAAAAAAGAAAACAATGTTGACATACTGATTGGGTACCAATGGCGTCATGTTGACTTTTG
Organism: Sisymbrium altissimum; assembly: GCA_900406495.1. Classification (NCBI taxonomy): domain Eukaryota; kingdom Viridiplantae; phylum Streptophyta; class Magnoliopsida; order Brassicales; family Brassicaceae; genus Sisymbrium; species Sisymbrium altissimum. The sequence continues at coordinate 22,703 of OVBI01000738.1, forward strand.
GTTGTACGACGCGTCCGATAGCAAATATACCACCCCCATTTCTTCCATCTAAGCAATGAGCAAATATCTTTTTCACTCTTCCTGATGAGGCCAGCTGGGAAATCATCGAGGAATTAGCTTTTCCAAATCCAAGTATTCCGTCAAGTGCTTCTTCATTAGAAGCGTCAAGATCTCCTGACTGCCTAGCACCACACCTGCAGGATCATATTAAAACATTAAGACATGGAAGAGGCAATGAGGGATGACGGATTAAGTTTCCTTGCAAAGAGGAATGAGAAAAAAAAATTGAAATGGACCGCTAGAATACAATCTTTCCAGAATCTAAGGGATTTGAAAAGAGACGTATGCGACAAGTGAAATGAGGTGTGCTCAGAAAGATACATAACCAAAATAAGCAAATCCATCAATTATCATAATCAAAAGCAAAAGATAATTCAGCAAGGCATATTGTTCTGTGACACTTAACTCTATGAGAATATCAGCAGACATGGTGGAGGGAGAACTAATTCACAAATTACTTTACAATTGAGAAAAAAAAAAAAAAGAAAACAGAATAGGTTCCATGGTGCACTTTAGCTTGGGTCGGAATCTTAAGATTATTTCTCTAACCAATCAAAATTTATATGTTTGGCGTACGTATGTGCTTCAAGAATGTTTTGCCAATTAATCAATATGACAGCCTTTACCATGGGTTTTTGCGGGGGTTAACTTTACAAACTAAAACAGTGACCACACGCAAGGAAACCTAGGTTGCAGCAGCTTGCTAGTTTAAAGAGAAGTCATGTAAATTAAGATGATGATGACGTACCCAAAAATGACACTGCCGTTAGCGGTTTTTGTCTTGAGATCGCCAGCAACACTGTCGTACTGCACAACATCTTGTACAAAATAACCGGCAGTAGAGCTGCCGTCACCATAAATCTCAAGATAAGGACAAGACATATTAGCCTTGCAGCCAGAGAGAGGACCGCCACTAATCTGGTAGCAGAAGTCATCATCACAAGAAACCAACTTTCCGCTGTTTGATTCCTTAATGTTGTAGAGAGTCAGCTCGATCTACGTAAGGAAAAAGGAAAGCTTATCAATGCACAAGGAACGTGGCACACAGAGGAAGCTTAATAGTAATAAAGGAGGAAGCTTTACACCAAGAGTGCTTCGTCTTGGACACTGTTTGCACTGGATGCAGTTAACCCACATGATATCACTGCCTGTGTCGACTTGAACATAATAGCTCTTTGCAGGTGTTCCAATTCCAATTTTGGCATAATACAGCCTTCACCAATATCCATTAAACAATTCAGCTTAATTCGAAGAAGCCTATTCTATTATAGTCCAACGAGTAAGGTAATGAGAGAGACGAACCCGAGGATATCAGGGCGACCGGTTCCACCGAGAGGCAGATCGATTCCGGCGAGAATTGTGAGCTGGCGCTTGTCATCGTGCTCCTTTAAGGCGCTGAGGGAGCCTTGAAGCCTTGGATAACGGTACTTAACGTTGAACACTCCGGGGTTTGAAGAGACGCTCACAGCCGAAACGAGCGCCACGAGAGCAGTGAGGAACCAAATCAGCCTGAATCTTGGCCGATGACCGCAGATTGAGAAATCGACGGTTGATGATGATGATGACCTCATCTCTTCCTTCCCCCTCGCGGCCTGGATTTCTTTTAATGGCGTCTATCGTCCTCGGCGGAGGAGGAGTTGACAGAGACCACCGGGCCGGCGACGACGACGACGACGAGGACGAGGAGGGAGCGGAGGGAAGTTTTGAGAGAAATTTCAGAGTGAGTTTGTTGGTCACTTCTTCCAGCCTTTTTCCTATTTTATTATTATTTTCTTTTTCCAGCGTGGACTTTTCAATTTCCTTATGAAACTCTCTCTTTCTTTTTTAATGTCTATCTATATAACTGTAGAGAAAAAAAAAGCCCATTAGTCAGTTTTGATTCTCTAGGCTGCAAATGGCTTGGCTTCATTTGGGTCGAGGAACACACGCCAAAGTCATACACGACATGCTTGTATCTGAGTTTCACGTTTTGGTCGCACAGAACGAAGCTGAATTACGTAAAAAGCGTTTTTTGTTGTTGCTGTTGTTGCTGATTCGACAGAGACTTGTAGCGTGTCGGCTTGTTTTGACTCAACTTCTGTAACTTCAATACTATCTGATTTCAATATACTTAGCTGAATATGTTTGTTGGTATGAGAGGATGTTCCGACATTGAGTTGTGTTTTTTTTTGTATACACAACTAATATCTACAAAGTCTATGCATACTGTATCATGAAAACTCAAAAACTCGTGAACAAACTTATATAATAAACGAATAGAAATCATTCGCAATCCACATTAATGTTTCCTTGGTTTCTCTACTTTTACACACATTCTGCATACGAGAATTAAATATGGTATACATACAGAAAAATATGAAGCTTCGTTTGCATAAGTTCTACAGGGACAAGCCCTAGACAAAAAGCACACCTTTTTTTTTACCACAAGATATTTCACTTATTACGTAACCCCACTTGTTGAGTGAAGCCAGAAGAGACTTTGAGAACAACGGCAATGCGGAGACTTACGAAGAGGAAGAGGTTGGTGCAGTTGCAGGGTTGAATGCTTTCTGATCGGCGCAACTGAGCTCCTCGTTTGGCCCGGCGTCTTCTCTTCCAATACCCAAGAGGTCGAGGAAGTATAAGTAGTGTGAGACTATGTTGTTCATTGGATCAATGTCACCTTGACCACATGTGTACTCTCCGTACAAGACGTTCATGGTGGTACCAAAAGTCGGGCCACGATTGGACAAAGTATCATTCTTTGTGGGTTTCCAGTTTCCAACAAAGATATCGTGAGCCGAGGGCTGAGCTTTCTTAATTGGTGTCATCCATCTCCAGATTGCAGCTTGGAAGGCGAGTGTCGCGTTCTGCTCGATGTACTCGGGGTGGTTCAAGAGATCAGCTTTTAGGGCTTCCCCAGCTGCACCGTAGTTGAAGTTCCTTCATATCAACACAAGTAAAACAATACTTAACCTCTGATGATCCTTGAAATTGAGTACATAAGAACGCAAATCGTTTGATCTAGAGGTTCAGAAGAGACGAGAAATGCATACCAGTAAATGGGTAAGGCACCGCGTCCGTAGTATTCAGCACCAGGGCTGCAAGGGTACTTGTATTTCCAGGACTCGTCACAGTAAGATTGGCTTGGGCTCATCTCCCTGTTGTAGCACAGACCCCAAGCTAAAGGCCCTCCTGTTGCGACTCCGTAGCCACCTATATAAAACAACACAGTAACATTCATGCTCATGCAAAGGTGCTTACAGCATAGACCACAAAATCTATCTTGGGAATGCCCAATATTCAACGACTGTGAATGTCTGAGCGTGATCAGATTAATAAGATGAAAAAAGCTATGGAGTTTGGCTTAAAGCATCCCAATTATCCAAAAACGCTTCAGTTTTTAAAGGCCAATTATGAGAAAAGAGCACATATGATTTATAGACAGCTCAATTAGTCACAGCAGTCATTCCGTTAAATGGTATTTCACAGAAGTAAAATCAAAGCTTTAAGAGTTTGGAAGAAAACTCACAAGACGTTTTGCTGGCGACATGGCCGAGAAACGCAGCCATTTCTTTCTGTCCCATGAGCTTTCCTCCAGTGGTACCAAACCCAAGAGGCTCGTAGAGAGCAGCAGCAGTAATGAAAGACTGGTAGTCCCAGAAACCAACAGCATGAGCTACGGGAGTGTTTCTTTTGGCAAAGAGTTGCTCAAACTGATAGACCTGAAAGTAATCAGATATGGTCTGGTTACAGCAGTATTGTGACCACCAGCTGCATTCCCATCCCTGGGTGCACACCTTCTTTCCCTTGACTTTCTTCACTTTAATGGTTTTGTCTTCCCCATTTACAACAAAAGTCAGGCATGACACAGCCAGCAGAAGGAGAATAAAGACTGAAGCACTCCGGATCGTCACCATAGCTTACAACTATGGAGCAAGTATCAGCTACACCATCATACAAAAATAAAAATTAGACGGGCTTCATGTTTGTATTTTGATTGTCTGGAAAATTAGAAACTTTTTTTCATTCTTCCTAACAAGCAAATGTAACTACTGAACATGCAATCAAGTGTCTTTCTTTCCAGGACAGAATACATAATTAATTCTGACCATATAGATCTACGCTCAACAGGAAATTCGAGAACATGCTAAAACCACACAAAAAAACAGGAAATCCGACAAGCCAAAAGCTGAAAATCTCGAATTCAACCTCAGATACAAAAACATGGAGCTCTTTTAATTTCTAGTAAAAACAAACAGCACTTGGATAGCTGTAGTTTGACCGATATCATACCAAATTGGAGAGAAGGATGTGTAAGTTTAGAAGCTGGAGTACTAAAATATGCGAAGACTTCAAAATGTGAATGCAGATCAGAGTTTATAAGATTACGAAATCAATAAATGAATCAGCAGAACAAAATTCCCCGAGTCAAGATTTAGCTGTGAATTGTTACCAATAATAGACCAATTACTTGAGGAATAGCCTTTACCTGCAATGCCGATCAGCTAGATCCAAGGAGACCGACAAAACTAGTTGTGCTTCAACGGGACGAAAAACTACTACTTTCTTTTTTGTTTTGCTTCGTTGCCGAGAAATTAAGAGATTCTCAGAGGAAAGAGAGGAAAGGACTAAACTAAAGCGGGTGACGGATCAGCGGTCTCTATCAACCGTTAGATTGGAGTAGAGTGAACGGCTAAGATTGCGTTTGGTGAGATGAATGTGTCGGTTTGAGAAGACAGGCTGGTTCCTGTTGTGGGCCCTACTTAAGTGAAGTGGAGCCTTCCACCGACAGCCGCACACAAAGACACAACAGCACACCCCGGCTGTGGTTTAACCAACCGATTCGATACGGTTTAGCCTTTGACTTTTCTAGACTCTCTCTGTTTATGTTGTACGGCCCAATGGGCTTCTAAATTAGGCCCTTTTTGCAAAACAACAAATCAAAAGGCGCTTCCTTTTCCTTTTTGTGTCCCCGAAGAATATTTTCTTCTCTGCTTTCTCTCTCTCTCTCTCATTCGGTGTGAGAATGGCGTCTGCTTCGAAGCAAAATCCTTCTTCATCGAAACCGCCAAGGCACCCGTTTCCCGTCGCTGCCTCAATCCCCACGAAATCCAGCGTCGCGGAAGAATCTCAATTTCGAAACCCTAATCACCCTAGCACAAGCGCTTTACCATCGACGTCGAATTCACCGATTTCGATGGCATTGGAGGATCAGATCCTCGGACGTTCCACTCACCTAACACGACCTGAGCTTCTCCGTCGCCGATCGCACAACTTGAAGCAGCTCGCTAAATGCTACAGAGACCATTACTGGGCTCTGATGGAGGATCTCAAGGCGCAGCACAGAGAGTATTACTGGAAGTATGGTGTGAGTCCTTTCAAAGAGGAGAATCATCAGCAAAACAAGAGACGTAAGGTTGGGATCGATGGTCAGACCGTGGATATAATTGCCGTCGAAGGTAGTGGAGACAACGATAACAACAATGGTGGAGGTAACGCCGCCAAGAGTGATCAGAGTCTGAAAGGCAATTGCGTCGCTTGTGGTAATGGTTGCAAATCAAAGGCTATGCCACTCACGAACTACTGTCAGCTTCATATCCTCTCGGATAAAAAGCAGAAGCTTTACACGTCTTGTACTTACGTCAATAAAAGGTTCCTTCTTCACATTTTCGCTTCATATCCTCTCGCTGCTAGTTTTATATTTGTGATTACAAAGAACTGAACTTTACTTAACCAGCTCTATTCTAACTAGGTATTGTTGTTATATTTGTATATGCAGAGCTCAGTCAAAAGCAATAACGTGTCCAAAACCAACACTTGCATCGACCGTCCCTGCCTTGTGTAATGTGCACTTTCAGAAAGCCCAAAAGGATGTTGCTCGGGCTTTGAAGGATGCTGGTCATAATGTTTCTTCAACAAATAAGCCTCCCCCTAAACTCCATGACATTGTAGCTGCGTTTGTGCATCATATTCAAGCCAAAAGAAAAAATCCACGGAGAGAAGGCAAACTAAAAAGCGCAGTTAAAGAAGAAATGACAAGCTAAATCCAACAGTTACAGTGCAAAGATATAACTTGTTTCCACGATTTTGTGCAAAAACGGAAGGTAAGATAACTGGCGTACGGGTAGCTGATCTTAATATGATTAACGATAGGCGTATATCATGAAGAAATTTCTTTTTATAGAGTGTAGATCTTGGTTACACAGAACATATTGGTAGATCTTTTTTCTTTTTCTTTGTTAAGCTTAGCAAAGCAACGCTGCTTTCTCGAATGAGCAGCTTCTAAGAGGTGTCTTGTGTATTCATTATATTTTGCCGTGAATTGTGCTGATAGTCAGTCATTATATTTGGCCTTTTATATTGTTGCCGTAGAATATACAACGAGTTCCGTAAAATATTGTTGCATTGGTCTTAAGTTTGTAGAGTTGTAGTCATCTTGTCTATTGTTGAATGTTGCTTAGCTGGACTTAAACCCAATACTTTTGTTAAGCATTAGAAGCCACATGGCAGCGTGTGACATATAGGGTCCATTAGCCCTTCTATTCAAGCTGTTTATGTACCTGTTGACCGACCACGGTTCTGCTACGACATTTGACAGATTTAGATGCGAGTGCCTCTACAAGGTTACAGCTTACAAGGAGCTTCAGCCAAGATAGGAGCAAGATTGACACAAAGGATTAGTTAAGCCTTACATATCTCGTTTGAAAATTTGGATATCTTTGGATTTTTGTCAGGCACTGTCTAGTTATATACTTGACCATTGTATAAATCCTAACAGTTCGCTTTTGAATCATGTCACAAACTTGATTCAGACATGGATATAGCAACGACGCTTTGTGTTTTCGCAAGAGATGAGACCTTAAGCAATCTAAACCGATATGTTCTTGCTCTGTTTCCGACTCTACAACTTTTAGGAGCTATATATTAGAGCACTTGGTACAATACTCTTTCTTACTTAGTGTTCAGAATTTCATTAGTTAGGAGGCTATGTAATTTGCAATCTTCCTTTGCGCCCGTCAGGACTCTGGTTTTAGATTGGAGATTGAAACATATTGTGTCACATATCATTCATCAAAAGCTACTTTCGCTTACAATTTACACTCAAGATCCATATAATGCGTTACTCATCTTCTCTCGCCATATCGAGCGTCCAAGGATCAGTATCAATTGTAATCAGTCGTCTACTTTTTCACCAGTTTGGACGGTTAGTGAATTAAGGAAGAAGATGAAGCACGCAACATATGAAATCCATCTATCTTCTTCCTTTTCCTCCCTCGTGATTCTTGGGAAAGATGAAGGAGCAACACGAAAATAGGCACAGAAGGTGATATTGATCCAGTTAACAAGTTAGGATTAGTTACCTCCAGCAAGTAGAGGTCGGTAACCAGTTAGTGATAGCTCACATAAACACAAGTCTGTCACCACTGCACAAGGACAACAATCCAGCTTTCATATTTCGCATGTACTAAGCTCTACATCGTAGCTCAACGGATATTGATTGGCAAAACGGATATAGGAAAGACGAAACAATCATAAACCAACATGACACTCAGTTAACAAGATACATAGTTAAATTAGTTACCTCAGTAGGTCCATGACGAGTCAGGTGAGTGAAATGAATGCTCTAGAAACAGAAAGGACAAGAACCCAGCTGTTTAGATGTCAGTCAGATGTTAAAGCTCTACGAAGCTAAGACTAGCAAGTAAAATGAGAAAAAATTTGATGTTTTCTAATATTCACTGATACCTTTATTTCCGCTCATAAAAATCATTAGACTAGATACTACTACTAGTAAAAAGATACATAGAATGATAGTAAAGAATCACTAATAGGTGTTCAAGTTAAATATCAGAGTCCAGACCTTCCAACCCGCTTTCTGAGATCTCCTCGTCAGCTAAACAGAGGCCGAGATAATGTTCATTCAAATGACACGTCTTTTCGCTTGATTTCCCGCTTGAGACGTGACAATGAATCATTCAGCTGCACAATTGGACAGTACATGCAACGGCTTGTGCCCAGTATTTGAGCCTAGCTTTCACATCATCCGGGTTATCACCTGATAAAAACAAAAACAAAACCAAAATATTTTCAGACATGGAACAAGCTTTAATGTCTCTTTCCAATCTCAGAGTCAGATTGGTTGTCTCAGCTTATAGCAGGAATAGATCACTAAATCAATGGAAGAGATGAATATACCTGGGCTAGATATCTTCCAATTGGCAATCGGAGGCGACGGAGAATCGTCCACCGACGAATTTTCCGGCGACCTGTTGTTGGTATTGTTCTGTTTATCGTCAGAGAATCTCTGGCTCATGGAGTAGCAAAGCTCTAAAGCAGGTAGAGTGTTGCAGAGCTCAGGGATCTCGTCGTAGCTGAAACCAAAGCCTAGATCTAGACAACCCTTGAGATCTTCGAGATCGTCGTCGGTCAAGCTCTTGGATCTCGTCAGGTCGTCCTGATTGTCCAGCGTGGCAAGATTCTCCACGTAACCTTCCAGCAACACTTGGCTCTTCTTCCTCTCCAGCTTCTTCCGACTCTCGCCGCTGCCGCCGACAGATGATGATCTTCGGGGAGAGATCTCAGCCCACGCTTCGTGGACTCCGGCTTTAACACTGTCCTCGTCCACGTATTCAGAAGAAGCAACGTCATGTGTATTGGATTGTTGGAATGAAGAGCATTGCCATGAATCTGTTGATTTGCAGCGAACACCACCCATCACTACACTCTTCTTCTTTTCTCTCAGTTTGTGTGATTCGTCTCTCTCTCTCTCTCTCTCAGCTTCGTTATATATAACTGAGTGTTGTGGGGAGAGATATGTTGAGTCCATTTGGTTACTTATAAAAGCTGCAATGAGCTGTACATCCATGACCATGATGACAATGATAATGATATTGACAATGATGATGGATGTCATCTTCTCTCGCGTGACTATTGTCGTATTAAATTTGGTGGGTCCCATCAATAAGAACAGTGTTAAGCAGCGATTAACGGAAGGTATTACTTCCATATCAAATATATCATTTACTCACAAACTAATGATTTTATAGAAAGTTTTTTTTTTTTGGTTTTAATGATCATCCGCTACTACTCTCAAATTTCCTTTTTTTCTTTCTTCTAATCAGCTGAGTATCAGCCATCGATGTTAATGATCATTTACTGCTCTCTGTGCATAGTTTGGAAATAAAATAACGGGAAGTAAGCGAACTTGAATTGTCTATCGTCGTTTCAAATTATGATTAGTCAACTCTAATATCGAAAGCGACATGTGTATATTTGCATATCGCTATACTTACGTGATGATCACAGGATTATGATCAGGATCGAGGCTTGAGGATGGTATGTATGATGTTATGAGCATGTGGATAAAATTATACATAATCCATTTTGTGTGAACGTGAAACAGTGTCATTGGTAAGGACTGGGTTGTGACACCAAGATATACAGTTGGAGTTACTGCTCCGGACACGTGACTTATAACCAGTGGAGAGATCCTAAATCGAAGATGAATATAGGCCAACAAACCCACGTCCCCTGTCTTTTGTCTCTCAATAATTTTAGCTGGTAGGAGAAGAATACAAAGTCACATCATTATTGTTGAGCTCACAATTATTATTAATAATATATGGTCCAAATTTTTTGCATTTATATTCATTGTCCATGCATATACAAGTGAAATGTTCCGAGATAACTCACTTTTTGTTTACGTAGATAACAAATTTAATGCGGCGGAGAAGGCAGAGAATCGATAATAAACAATATGAGGATGAGATCAACAAATTCAGTCGCGTTTTATTTGTGTATTTCTGATTAGTGTTTGCCTGTTTGGTGTCTCACCATTATTAGGGTATTGGGTTAGGAATCACTATTGTTGCAGATTTCCAAATCAAAAAGAGTCCCCATTATATTAAGGTGCGGGTTACTAAGATTTTATTTCTTTCCTATAATTTGATTTTCTAAAAAAGAAAACGCAGATAAATTGATTTTGCACACTTGCACTCGTGGTGCGAGCCATAACGGAGACACTGGTGGGATCCACATGATCTAACGCTTTTGCCTTTTCCCTTTATCCCTTGAAAGGCTAGCTACACACGTCACTTTTACAAACAGAAGAAATACGTAAAGACACAACACAATATCGATAAGGCTTATTATTATAATGACGGAAATTATAATGGGGGATTATATGGAGGGATGAAATGAAGATCAAAGCATCGTTTTTACTTCTATCGACTGATATATATATATTTTTCTTCAAGTCCTTAATTACATTAAACGCGCTAGTCGCTACCCATGGATCTGGTCTCTCGTTAAATAAAACCGGTTACAAGTGGTGCACTTATATCTATTCATATAATCATACCGATAAATACGTCTGATATCAGCATAACCAAGTCTGGATCCTTAGTCTATTATAACAGATCTAATAAAACTTTTTTGATGGGTAATGAACTCGGTTCAATTTTACACGGTTCCGGGTTAATAATTTGAAGTTGACGTAGGCTTATCTATTATTTCATTGGAAAAATCATATATAATATGATGATTATTATTTCATTTCACACCTATACGTACGTACCGTCTCATCTGGGAGGCATTTTCTAGAATAAATACAATATTCCCGATTATATTAACATGTATGACTTCTCCAACATATGTATATACCTAATATTGACTTTGCTGCTTACATATATAGATTTTTTTTTGTTTGGTTTTAATGTTAAGAAAAAACTGTTGCAAAGGCTTACAAATTAGTTACATGACTTTTAGTGCTATATCAAGATTATTTTTAAAAATGTGTTGACCTGGTCTCTGCGAGGCTCTTTCTTAGAAACATAGATATCTTGTCCTAAAAGTCACAGAAATTGCAAACTCTTATTACATCTATAACATAAATTTCCAAAGACACGGTCGTCTTCTTTGTATATATAGATTTTTTTTTTTTTTCGTTTCTTTGGCAATTACTTACTTCGTCTTCTTCCATTGTATTATTCTAACAAGGTGAGAAAAAGTCGTGAGACGTCTCTTCTCTCAATTTGCTCTCACATGGGTGATTCCGAAGTCAAAAGGATGGATGAGATCGAAATCGAATCGGAGGAGGAGTGGTTCGATGCACCTGAAGAACATTTTCAGGCCGAAACACCTATCCAACAGAGTTGTGTAACTATTCTGAAAGAAGAAGACATCCGAAAGCGTATGAAAAATGAGATTCAAAGTGTTTCAGATATTTACTCAATCTCCGAAGCCGAAGCCACACTTGTACTACCTCACTTTCGCCGGTAAAAAAAACTTTAATTGCGCCGTAACATTGTTCTCTTAGTTATGTATTTCTTCTTCTACAAGAAACCCTTTTTTGATCTCTCTGTTTCTTCAATTTCTGTATATACTCAGGGATGTTAGTGAATTTCACAAGAAATGGTTTGATGATGCTACAAGTGTTAGAAAAAGCGTTGGCTTATTTGAGAGATCACTTGATTCACATTCTGACGACAAAGAAGTAATATCCAAAAGTTTTTGTTCTACAGTCTACTCGCTTTTTCCTGTCCGAGTCTAAGTTAACACATATGATTATCTTAATGTTCGTATAGTTCTTTTGCGGAGTCTGTTACGAATTGCACTCACTTGAGAAATCTGCATCGGTCTCGTGTGGCCATCGTGTATGCATTTACTGCTGGAAAAGTATGATCTCGTTAGATTCAAATGTTTATTATAGTTCTTGGTCTACCTGATATACATAGACACTGACCTATGATTTAATAGGGCATATCGACAATAACATCAACGAGATTCCAGCTGCTGACTGGTATTGGACACTGAAATGTCCATACGACTGTTGTCCAGCATCTGTTGGTCGAGACATGATCGAGAGATTTGCTTCGGAGGAAGAGAAGACTAAGTACGATCGACATCTCGTTAGATCTTACGTTGACGGCAGCAAAATGGTATAGCAAGCCGTAAACAAAACCTTAGATAGATCATATAGATCGCTCTATATGATCTATATGAACCAGTTTCTGCTTAAAGGTTTGATTTAGCGTTTTTTGTTTCTTTTGGCATTAGAGGAAATGTTGTCCTTCCCCAGGACGTAGTTGCGCAATTGATCTTACTCCTGATTCTGGAAACTCCGATGTGTTCTGTCTCTGTTTGCTTAGTTTCTGTTGGAATGTGAGTATCTTGGACTTGAGTCTTTTTCTTTGTCTTTATTCCAGCTTCTATTACTGTAACTGAATCTTAGCTTCAGTGCAGCGAGAGCGCTCACAGTCCTGTGGACTGTAAATCAGCTGCAAAATGGTTAGCAATGGACATTTCTAATTACCAAAATCCGAATTGGTAAAACAAATAGTCGTTTATCTATTTCCCATTCCTATAACCTTGAATCTTTTTTCAAATGTTTCAGTTCTTTTGGATTATGATTTTAGGGTACTAGAAAACACGGTGCCTTGTCCTAGGTGTAACCAAAGGGTCGAAGAAAATCAAAATTGTTCACTGAAGATGAAATGCTTACCACCTTGTAACTATGAATTCTGTTGGTAATTTACTATGTCATCACTCATTTCTCCATTAATTGGTTCATGTCTTGTGGTTAACTATTATGATCTTACATTTAACTTCTTTCATGAAATTACCTCTGCAGGCGCTGCCGTGGTGAATGGACTGAACACGAGGAAGAAACTGGCAGCGATTTATACACTTGTACCCACGATGCGGTCTCGGTACTCGTCTGATCTTGAAAAGTTTGATGGATTGTGTATTAACCAATATGTCTTACTGATCTTTCATATACTTTTGGCTGATGTTTGTAGTATGATGGTTTATATTTTCGGGAAATGGCAGAATCTGCTGCAGATAGATACAAAGATTGTTACGAAAATTGGAAGAATAATGAATCGGTATATATGCACTTATATATGAACATCATATCCAATATTCACTTGCGAAAATGCCTTGATTTCTCTTTACTGGTTTTTTGGGGGGCAGTTGATGCAAAAAGCAAAAGCAAGACTCCAGCAACTACGCAATGATGTTGTAAGAGAGATCAGAGTTGTCTTACTAGTGTTCTGTTTCAGTCTCTGTAGATTAAAGTTGAATCAATTTTTTTTTCTGTTTTTTCCAGATTCCGAATCTAAGTAACACACAGTTAGCAACTGTACCGCAGCTTGAGTTCATTGCGGAAGCTTGGTCTCAGGTTAGTAAAACTTAATCTAGTGCGAGAAATATCTGTTTTGTGTTTTGGTTTCCGACAGAATTGATTGATGCATGCACTACAATACAGATCATAGAATGTAGAAGGGTACTGAAATGGACTTATGCTTATGAGTATTACCTAAGAGAGGAAGAGGTAGAAAAGCAAGCTTTCCTGAAGCATAAGCAAGGTTTGGAACTTCAGTATGCAAAATGCAGGACGTTCGCTAGCTAGTAAGACCGGTTTCCTTTTGAAACTGAAAGATTAAGCTAACAATTCAATGTTGATCAGGTGATGCAGAGATTCCTCTGGAGAAGCTCTATTACTATGCACAGAATAAACTGAATACGTTTCTTAGCGCAGAGGGACCATCAGAGGGTTTTACTAAATTCAGCATCAAGTTAACTACATTAACTAGGTTTTACTTTTTGTTTGTGTCTCCTAGTTGCGTATTAATTATCCATTTTTCTTATTTTATAAAACAAGTCAATACCTAAACCGTAAACTCAAATATTTTGTTTTGTTTCACAACAGCATAACGCGAAATCACTACGAGCGTCTGGTAAGAGATCTTGAAGATGGCTTAAGTAATGTTGTCCCTGCTTCAAGGTCGCAAAGGACACATTGCGAGGATGCTAATGGTTCGGACCGTAATCATGACGGCTAATCGAGACTAATTGTTGATTACTAAGAAATTTATTTGATAATTTTGGGTTTATAGTAACTTGAATATAAATCTTTTAATGTTTAAATTTACTAAATATATATATGAAAACATTGGGTGTCTGATATGAACTGCTTTTGTGTGTTCTCGGTACTCAATTGGAGAATACTAATTTTAATTTGTCAGTGACTTATGAAATTTCTCTACTGTTTTATACACGTAAAGAAGAAAAGGATGTCGAAAAATCATAGACGTTGTAAATCTTTGTCTAATCTTCCTTCATCAAAATTTTACTTCTGACCCAATTTTTATGGTCAAAACAAAAAGAAATTGACAGGGTTTTTGGAAAGAGTTTGAATGTTTGATATTTACTTCCAACTTCATGTACATACGAACACCACACACTCTTTGAACCCACCACACGAATCTTGGGCTCAGCTAGAAATATTAAATACTCAAACCGAGAAAGTCAAAAGTCTTCGTTTTAGAGATGTTGGGGATTTGTCATGTTTTCCACTAGCTTATTATGAATAACGTTTCGAAAAAGAAGTTAATCACATCTACTTGTCATTAAATTAGACACAAAACACCAAAACGAAACACGTAACTTGTTTGAGAAAGAAGCTGAGACGTACCCAGTTAATCTATGTTTTTATAGAAAGTTTCTACAATGTCTAATGTTTTTAGGTGTTTCCCATTAGAAGATCTCAATACTCTTTTGAATGAAATGAGGAGAATCCGATACATATAATTACAAAAGGTAGATTTTTATGTTTTAAAAGAATTCCGTGTTTTATAGAATTTCTGTACATATTTTTGTAATATAATTCTATGATTTGGTAATAGATTAATATTATATAGACTATACTTTTTTAAACTTCAACTAGAAATAGAAAATATACACCAGAAAGGCAGAAACAAATCTAATAAAATTTACGAATAATAATGATATATAAACAGAAAAGGATTATTAATACTTAAAAAATAAGAAAACTCAAGTCGAGCCGCCGATAGTGGTAGAAGAAGTCCATATCTCATCTACTCGATATCTGAATCGCGAAGCCAGCGATTCGGAATCTTACCGACTCAAACATCGCTCGATCAAACTAGCAGGACTCCGTTGCGCTTCCCTTATAAAGTTGTTTACTTTGCTTATTAAAGCAAGAACCTTTTTCTTTTCTGCTATTGAAACCCCAAACCCTACTTTGGCCGAGCGACAAGGGAAGAGGGAGTGAGGGTTTGGTCTGATTCCTATAAAGCTCAAGCCTTTAGAGAGAACAGCCGATCATGGATTCCGAGGATGACATGCTCGATGCCCACGATATGGAATCGGGAGAGGATGATTTTTACAGCGGCGGGACAGATGATTACAACGAAAGTGATGGTGATGAACCCGATTACGGGTTCGTTGAGGAAGACGTGGACGATTCCGTCTTGATCGCCTCGCATCGCTCTCAGGTGGGTTTATTTACCGCTTCTCCGAGGAAGACTTTGTAGCTTGTTTAAATGTACTGTCTTTACAACTTGTTTTTTCTGGGTTCTTGTTTTGTTTAGGAATTTTGTTGATTACTTCATCTGATAGAAAGGCTGGTAAAAGTTTGAAATTTGTTGCCGTTTTGAGCTTACTTTAGTGTTCAGCAGTTTAGTTTTCTCATGTGTTCTGTCTGGCTTTTAATGGGAATTTCGGAGCTTAAGGAAGTTTTTTTTTGTTAGACTTTTCCTTATTCGATGTAATGCCTAGTCTCTTAAGCGATGGAGAGGTAGATTCAAGGCAATATAGTTTTGTTGATGGAATTGCGTCGCCATTGATTGTTGTCTTAGTGTAGTAGCTTGATGGAATGTGGTAACAGAAAGGAATTTTGGAAAGGCATAGCTGCGATCATGATATTTCTATCTGTTTATCTCACATCTGCTCTTTTTTTACCGTGACCTTTGACTCATTGTTGTTGTAATGATGCATGCTTCCAGATAAATTATGTTGTTCTCAAGGAAGAAGATATACGCAGGCTTCAGAAGGATGATATTGGACGAGTTTCCATGGTCCTCTCCATAAGCGAGGTCGAAGCTAGCATTTTGCTTCTTCATTATCACTGGTAAGTTCCTTTGACATATACTGTGTGATTTTGTTACCAATCTCTCTGTTCCCTATGTTTTTAGTTATATGTATCTGTGCTATTGGTTATTCTCAAATACTTTTCTTGAAAACGAATTTTCTCTTCCATGAGATTGTTTCGATCTGCTTCATTAAATGGACTCTATTAGGTTCTTTGAGAACATATATTAATGTTCTCTAGCTCCCTAATGCCTGAGAAATGTGTCATTTTAGGAGTGTTAGTAAAGTTCATGATGAATGGTTTGCGGATGAGGAGAGAGTTCGGAAAATTGTTGGCATATTGGAGGGACCTGTTGTTCCAATCCCTGACGGCGGAGAAGTAATTCCTTTGATTTGTCGACTCTGAATTGTTTTTCTATATTTTTTCGTTTGGTAGTTCACGTTTCACTGACGCATTTGATGTTTAGCTTACATGTGGAATATGCTTTGAATCCTTTCTTCCTGAAGAAATTGTATCACTTGCTTGTGGTCATCCTTTCTGCCCTACATGCTGGACTGGTATGTTATATTTTTTTCCCTTGTGGAAGCTTTTTCAGATACGGGGACTCTTAGATTTACAATTTTTCTTGGATTTTATATGATCATATATCTAGTTAGCTTTTCGGTTACACGGTTTCAAAGAGATTTGCGTATAAATTTAATTGTTAAGCTTCGTTTCCTCCATGCCTGAAGCGTGTAGAATTAAGTTTCTGTTTTCTTTTTCTTACACCTTCCCTTTTATACTCTACTCTTATATAGGTTATATCAGTACAACCATCAGTGATGGCCCAGGATGCTTGACGCTTAAATGTCCCGAGCCTTCTTGTTCTGCTGCTGTTGGTCAAGATATGTTCGAAAAATTCGCTTCTAAGGAAGACAAGGAGAAGTACTATAGATATTTTCTTAGGTCTTATATTGAAGACAACAGAAAAGTAAGTAAGGCGTCCAAGATAACATATATCACACTGCATAACTTACCCCAAGAAGCAGAAACTGCTTGATGCTTTTGCTAATAATCTCAACCTTGAAATTTATATCTATGCTTTAATTGACACCAATTCCCAGGAAGCTTTTCAGTGGCTATTGAAATTGTAAATAAAGCCCTCTTTTTGCATATTACTGGTGTTGATAGCCTATTCTTAATCTTGTATGGATTGGCTGCCAGCTTTTATTGTTATATAAAATCTAGATAATAACAACTTTCTTCAACGCCGTTGATTTAAGCAGACTATAGTACTCTGTTCCCCTTATCTATGCTTATGATGATATGGCGCTTGTCATGCCCCGTCTTACTGTCGCTCTCATTTGTCTTTTTCTGCTTCAGATGAAGTGGTGTCCTGCCCCAGGATGTGAGCATGCAATTGATTTTGCTGCCGGGACTGGCACTTATGATGTTTCCTGCTTGTGTTCGCATAGCTTTTGCTGGAATGTAAGTTCTTGGTGTCAAAGCCGACTATTCTGCTTTCTTTTGACTATTTAATCATTTTGGTGGGACTGTAATAAATCTGAAATTCCAGTGCACTGAAGAGGCACACCGTCCTGTGGATTGTGAAACGGTTGCACAATGGATACGTAAGAACAGCGCTGAATCTGAAAATATGAATTGGTATTATTCGTATTCATCCTTCCCCAATCTTCTGTTTATTTCTACCGTACATCTTGCATAAGTATGTTTAGTTACCACTGGAGCCATGTCATTTCTCTTGCATCTGCCTTTTTTATTATATTACATGCTGATCAGTTTTTGCCTCCTCATATCCAGGATACTTGCAAATTCAAAGCCTTGCCCGAAGTGTAAGCGGCCAATTGAAAAGAATCATGGCTGCATGCACATGACATGCACACCACCTTGTAAATATGAGTTTTGTTGGTAATGATTCCACATCTCTGAAGATGCCTAACTTTGGTTGTAACTCTTTCCTTGCAATGTTGGATTGCAAGCTTGTTTCTATCTGATGTCTTAAGATTTAATCTTGTGATGGAAGCGCAAGAAGTGCTAATAAAATGTATCTTTATATGTATGAATCTTTAGGCTTTGCCTTAATGCATGGACAGATCACGGGGAAAGAACTGGTGGTTTTTATGCCTGCAACCGGTATGAGGCGGCTAAGCAAGAAGGACTGGTAGGACCTCTTCTACTTCTTTGATAATTTGTAGTGGTATTTTCCGTAATCCCTGATGGTTTTTAGTATTGCTTTGTTGATATCAATTGAATTGTTTGTTTTAGTATGATGAGGCTGAAAAGAGGAGAGAGATGGCAAAAAATTCGCTCGAGAGATACACTCATTATTATGAACGCTGGGCAAGCAATCAGACGGTATGAGCTTAAAGTGTTCTATACACTCTAATTTAGTTTCTATCATAAGATTGAGAATACTGAGATATTTTGACTTTCCAGTTGTGAGCAACTCAGTATTGCTGTTTGGAAGAACCGGATAAACATCATTATAATGAGCTTGGCATGATTGAAAAATTGTAGCATGTTGGAGCTAACTTGATTTTCCATATGCTTTTCCTTGTTTGTGAGCATGGAAAATGTGAATCATGTGAAGGGTTATTTACAGCCCATTGGCTGCAACACTTACAAGACATTATACTCTACCACCTCATGTTAAGAGGTTTATCGTCTTCCCATCATATATCTTTACTCTTTTTTTGTCTGATTTGGCAGTCGAGGCAAAAAGCTGTGGAGGAACTCCAGAAAGCGCGATTGGAAAAGGTAAGAATTGTTGTTAATGTTATTATTCAATTTATTTCCTTGTTGATCTTTTTTATCTATGGAATGAATTAATCTCTTTGGAATGGAGAATGATTTGAGCTAACAGCTATCCCCTTTGCTATTATTTGCAACACCGAATTGTATCCAGACTCTAAATAGGGACTGCATTGTTGTTACTTTGTTGATTTTGATTTGAATTTGTGGTGCTTATCCTAGTCGGCAATTATATAGAATTTTTTAACGTAAGTAGGTTTATGGCAGTTTCTGACATGCTGCTGTCAAACTTTTTCTCGTTGTTTTGATAGCTTGAAAAGCTTAGTGACATACACCGCACTCCAGAATCTCAGCTGAAGTTCATCACAGAGGCGTGGCTTCAGGTTAGCAGCTAGAATATTTAGTAAGTGTGATATTTATGTACAACATCTCTCTTAATGTTCCCCATTATACCTTTACAGATCATTGAATGCAGACGGGTACTGAAATGGACATATGCATATGGGTACTATCTACCTGATCACGATAAGAAACAATTTTTCGAGTATTTGCAAGGTCAGAATCCTCATCTGTAGATTCTCTGGAAAAGCTAGTTGCGTCAGTGAGCCCTTGAAGTTTGAAAAATTTCTCTTGTTGATTTGATCAGGGGAGGCTGAGTCAGGTTTGGAGAGGCTCCACAAATGCGTAGAGAAGGAATTGGAGGTGTTTGTAATTGCTGAAGGCCCTTCAGATGATTTCAATCATTTCCGGACAAAATTAACGGGTTTGACCAGGTAATTGTTATTTTCCTCCTCAAATCTGTTCGGCAATTTGGCACAGAACAAGAAAAGGCATCAGCTGTTCAGAGAGAGAGAGAGGATAGACTATATGTCGGCTTTAAGATGAGTAATAATCAGATTGATTGTTGCATCTGTAGTCAGATACTGTCATAGGTTTGGCTGAACTAGTTGAGACGAACAACAACCATATGAATGCTAACTGCAATGACTTGTATCGTGTATAAACAGCATCACGAAAACCTACTTTGAAAATCTGGTGAAAGCTCTGGAGAATGGTCTTGCTGATGTGGATACGCAAGGGACTAGCAGCAAATCAACAAGCACTAAATCTAGCAAGACAAAAGGCGGTGGGAAAGGTAAAGGAAGCTCCAAAAATGGCGGGTCCAGCAAAAACCCAGATGGAAACTGAGATCTCTTAGGTTTCAGTTACAATCCCTGTGTCTCTCTTCGTGTGCTGCCATCTTATTAAGAAGCTATTAACTTACTTGGAAGTAAAAGAAAGACTTTTTAAGAGTTGAGCAAATTGGAGAATGGATCGGGTTTTACATTATTTTACAGTAGTCTCCTCTGAGTTTGAAGGCTGGCGAGACACACGACTGCACGCACACGTGAACTATCTTTCTCTGTCTTATGCGGTACGAGGGACCGTAAGAGTGCGTGATAGTTCTTTTAATTTACCCTAAATATTGTATAGTATAAAAGAATCTGCACATTGTTACTTCGGCTTTTTGATTGCGTTGCTCTGCTAGTGCAATGTCTATGAACCAAACTGGAGTCTGTCTGACAATTTCTCCATGTCAAGAGGAAATGTTACCTCCTTTGTGTTAGTCCCTTTTACCTACTATGATATCTATATACATTAATTGCTCTTAAATCTGAATCCATAACATGTCAAGAAAGTTTTAAAATCTGTTAATTTTTGTGGGTTTGGCTATAGTTATATAGTCTACAATAAATGTTTGTAAACATTGAAATCAAGCTGAGTTTTCAGTCTATGCTCTTTGAACGTTGCAGAAAAGAGTGCTTCCTTTTTCTTTGGACTTTTTTTGTGCAAAGCATGAAGAAGTCTATGTAAGACAAGACTCAGAAAAAGGTGAGAATGTGACTAGGGTCAAATATTTTGTGATTTTTGTCACCTGAACGCGACATTTGGCTCTTTTACAAAATGCTGTAGACACATCGGTCAACGCACCTACTACAAAGCTCAAAAGAGAACGTTCTGTCCAATAAGCTAACTAAATTAAAATTGATAGTTTTTATATATTTTATTTGCCTTTGTAAAAACGCGCGAAACTGAAGGATTTTTCACCTCTCCTTTACTCCTTTGTAAAGGGATTGTTGTCGAAGTTAGTTTTGGTTCAAGCAAAAGCTGCTTTACCGAGCAGCGGTAGATCAAAATTTTGAATCACAACATAAAATTTGCTTGAATCATACTTTTACATTGCCGCATTTTCCATCTCGATCCTGTTCTTTCTTCTCTAGCTTTCTTTCAAATTCTCCATGTTGATTTGGTGTGTAGATCGTGACCAATCTAGAAATTTGAAATTTAGGACTTGCCTAATTCAATCTCATTGAGAATATACATGGTCATTGTCTCGTGAAGAAGGTGAAGATTGAATACATATTTGTTAATTATGTTTAATAATGTTACTCATTCTAATGCAAGGGTCAACTAGTCGTTGTGTATTCTCTAAAGCTAATTCATTGACTCCTTCAAATCCTCCAACAAGTTAGTGGTTAATGTGTCATTATCTATAGCAATGCTACATGTACTCCTCAATCTATAGCAATGCTTGTCACTCATGAAACTTCTCTTCTTCGGTTCTTTTTATTTTTGAAAGGCCAACAATTACAGAAAGTGATTTTGGAATCTTCAATGGCTTTCACGGATGGGAAAGATGGAGCTAAAGGCTTTGTGAAGAGAGTGGCGTCATCTTTATCCATGAGGAAGAAGAAGGCAACAAGTACAGGAGGCGGTGAACCCAAGTTGCTTCCAAGATCGAAATCAACAGGTTCTACAAACTATGAATCCATGAAGCAACCTGCAGGAAAGAAGATTTTAGATGTCACAAACAAAACAAGGATCAAATCATCAGCTGGCATAACGCCGCTACCAAGACGTGAAAAGATCGATGATCGTGGTGGTGGGACGAATAAGAACTTTGGGAAATGGAGAAGCTTTGATGACACTGATTCAATATGGTTGTCTTCAGATTGTGCATCTCCTACTTCTCTTCTTGAGGAACGCCGGTTATCTGTTACGTTTCGTTTCTCGGTTGATGAGAGTGTAGTTTCTTGGTTATCAAGCCTTGCCAGTTCTTCTCTTTCTCTGAATCATCAAGAAGCAAGTTCCATTAAAGACCGTTGTAGAATCCCAAGGAACACTAAGGAGAGTGTGGAGAACACACAGAAGAAAGTTTCTAAGGAAGATTCACAAGGGAAGAAAGTTAGCTTTTCACAATCTTCAGGTACAAAACTTGAATCAGAGAATACTTCTCCTGCTCTGAAAATCTCCTCTGATTTGCCATCTGGTCCGAACAATCGCACAACAACATCTTTGGTTCATGAGATAAGTGCAGAGATTTTGGATTCAAAGAACAGTAGTAATGTTGCTGAGCCGCTATTTTGGCCATATGAGCAGAGATTTGATTGGACACCAGAGGATATCTTGAAGCATTTTTCCATGTCACCTCGGAGAAAGAAGTTACTGAATGTCAAAGTATCTGCAGGTATGAGAGCACA
Source organism: Sisymbrium altissimum (assembly GCA_900406495.1). Lineage (NCBI taxonomy): Eukaryota > Viridiplantae > Streptophyta > Magnoliopsida > Brassicales > Brassicaceae > Sisymbrium > Sisymbrium altissimum. The sequence continues at coordinate 44,915 of OVBI01000738.1, forward strand.
ACTTCTCCAGACAAGAAAAGTAGATCTGAAAGACGGGTTTAAGAGAAAGCTTGTCTTCAATGGTCCTGTGACAAATGCATCCAAGACTCCAGAACTGAAGAGAACTATCAGCAATAGCAGCAACAACAAGAAAAATGACAACAACATGAAGAAGGAGCCCCTCAGGAACTGCGTAAAGAGGAACAAAAGTTTGCCGTCAAGGTTGAGAAAATCGAGCAAAGAATGTTCAAAGGTTGTACCTATTGAAGTGGCTGAAGAAGTGATAGCAGCAGAGAAAGCGAAAGCAAAAATAACAACTAGAAAGCTCATTAACCGCAGAAGCAAGACAATGGTGGAAGACGATTTCGCATTGATGAATGATTTGTCAATTGAAAACGCGGTGGGACTTGGCGAGTTCAAGGGTAGAGAGGGTATAGATTCAGAATTTAACTCTGACACTTTCTTGTTTGATGATTCTTCTCTTTGAAACTAAGACAATATATATACTTGCCAAGGCAAACTAAAAAACCTTGTCTTGGCGGCAGAAAATTTTGTTCCTTATCTTATCATTTTGCTCTTTGTACAGAGTTGTTTATATTCTCATTGAGCAGAAAAAGACTGCATTTTGGTTTAGCGTAAAAAGACCCGAGCTTTGAGTAATTGCTTAGGGAGAAAAAACATAAATCGAGAGAGAGAGAAACCTCAACTTTGCTCCTAAAGTAAAACTCCAAAATTCATTTCTTTGCTCCTCGATTCCTCAGAATGATATGGTTTCTCGTCAGCATCTGAATGAAACACGAACGTTGGCTCTATGATTCTCATCACCGCCGCTCGAGTTTTCAATGCTATGAATCGCCGAATGTACCCTACTTCATCGTCTGCCAAATCCATCTTCCCTCAATCTCCAAATCTTCGTCCCGCTTCCAGTTCAGGTCGGAGTTAATTTTGTAATGATGGAACTTGGCTACGCAACTGGTCGATTGTTAATATCGATGCTTGTTTTTTTGGTTAGTATCAGAAGCAGCCAATGGAGCTTCCGAGTGTGAGACTCGAGCATCTCTGAGGAAGAAAAGGTTAAAGCAGGAAGATTTAGAGCCTGTGGAGAAACATTCCAGCAGAGGAATCAATGCCCGTGAAGTAACCTTTCTTCACTTTGGTTGCATTGTATAAATGGATTTTTTCGAAATTTCAAATCCTGCGTCGAGTGTGATAACTCTTGAGAGCTTTGGAGCGTTGTAGCCGATTTGTTGATCCCTTTGGCTTGTAAAGTACCTGGAAATGAAACGAACGTTGATCACTGCTTTCTATTGTTCTTATCCAAAAAGCTGTTCTGTTTTTTGTACTTTTCACTTTACGAAACGTTTTATATTTATCCTCTTGGTCTTTGTTTATGTAATGATGCAGGAGATGTCTGGATTATTACCTGATATTGAAGACTATTCTTACAAGAACACCAATGGAGCTACTTCATCTAGTAAGTCTCACATTTGCCAAATTGATTATATAAGTCACATTTCATGAGTCGGGTCTTTAGTAATATTCGTAACCCAATGCTAATAATCAGGACATGTATAATGGATTCAGAGAAATGAAGTGATTGAATTAAAACCTGTTCTCGCTACTCTTCAACTCATAGCACAATTTCTTGTATGAAAATGGTTTGCAGGGACGTCAAAACTAAACTCAGATATAAATTCAACAGAGACTGGCACTGCCGTATCTTCAATCAAAACAGCAGGTTTTCTTTCACTAAAACGCCAAATACTACTTTTAGTTGCATTGTCGGTATGTTTATTCTTTATGGACAACGGGATCTCCCTAAGATGTTAATCGTATTTAGGCAGACCACCTGAAAACTGGGAAAAGGTGCTCGAGGGTATTAAAAAAATGAGATCTTCAGAAGAAGCAACAGTTGACCCTTTAAATTGTGATAGAACCGGAAGCTTTTTACCTCCCAAGGTAGAATTTCTTACTCGATCTGGGAATTGAGCTATTACTGAATTTGTGACTGTTGGATTTACTTTGTTGCTTCCACATTTCATAAAGTCAAGTTATGCTTAAAAGTAGAGAGATAGATTGCCCTTCTTGTTTTTGGCTTCTCACCGTATCTATCATTATTCTCAGGAAAGACGGTTTTATGTCCTCATAGGAACACTTCTTTCAAGCCAGACTAAAGATCACGTAACTAGTGGTGAGTTTGAACTCCTTACCCATGTTGAGAGAACGCTCAATATTTTCACCATTCTAGTATCTCTGATATCATCTGGAACTCCAAGGTTCGTGATTTTATATCCAGACATTTCTAATATGCAGCGGCAGTAGAACGTCTTCATCAAAAGGGCCTTCTCACTCCCGAAGCCATTGACAAAGCCGATGAATCAACCATAAAGGAATTGATCTACCCGGTACATTATTTGTTAGTGCTATATTGTTTGTCAGACGTTTATAAGCATTGGGAAAGGAAAGAAATGAGAAAAATTACAAACGGAAAATGTTGTTCGCAGTTTAATTTTGATATGAAACTTACTTGCCCTTTACTTTTAGGTCGGATTCTATACTAGGAAGGCTACTAATGTGAAGAAAGTTGCAAAAATTTGTCTCATGAAATATGATGGTGACATTCCAAGCTCTTTGGAAGAGTTACTCGCACTTCCAGGAGTTGGTCCTAAGATTGCTCATCTGGTAAAACTGGCCATCTTACTAAGTTTTCTAAGAGAGATGCATGTTTTTAAAGTTCTCAAAGGTTTCTTGTGATGTCCTGCGATAGGTTTTGCATGTAGCATGGAGTGATGTTCAAGGGATATGTGTAGACACACATGTGCATCGCATTTGCAATCGGCTTGGTTGGGTGTCCAAACCAGGAACCAAACAGGTGCTTTTCAAACATCATGCTTATATATGCTCAATGAGATTAGCTCTAAACATTTACTAAAGTTTTGCTTCGTGGTTTGTCTGCCCCTTGTCACCTATTTCTAATTTGGTCTTGACTAGAAAACGTCCACCCCTGAGGAAACTAGGGTAGCTCTGCAACAATGGCTTCCAAAAGAAGAATGGGTTGCTATTAACTTTCTCTTGGTGCGTAATCGTTGGAGATTTTAACTTTAGAGATGCTCGAACATATATTATGAACATTTCGGTTGTTTATAAGTCTACTGAATCTGAAATTCATACAGGTAGGTTTCGGACAAAAGATATGCACACCCCTAAGACCACGCTGCGGAGTTTGTAATATCAGTGAGCTTTGCCCTTCTGCCTTCAAGGAGACCCCAAGCATATCATCCAAATTGAAGAAATATATCAAAAGCAAGAAACTTTAAATTGCTTTGTGGCTCTGGATTCTCCTCGATCATTTTCTAAAACCATTTTGTGATAGTCCTTTGTAAATGATGATTTGTATCCACGAAACTGTATATAGCTTTATGGGGATTGTATCCTCGATCATCCCGTTTGTGTATGATTTGAACACTGAAACTTGCCCTTATGATAGGCATATTGTGTAAATCTGTGATGGTATGCTTATACTCGATTATTATGAATAAAGTTTTAAAGAGAAGATAATCTATGTTTAAAATGATAATCAACAAAATGTGTTTAGACGAGAAGAAACCTTAGTGATGACTGATGTACAACTAATAAACCTTTGGGTTTAAGGAGTGTTAATGGTCATTTGAATTTGATTTAAAATTAAGGTAATTACTTAACTACTTGCATAATGTAAAGTTATGGGGTCAATATATGATATACGATGATTTTGGGGGATGTTGTTTCGAAATAATCCAAACTCGTAAGAAGAATATCCATGGGCTAGGAGAGGTAGGGATAGAGATATCCTGACATCCAAACAGGGAGTGAGGTAGACAAAATTTATTAAAGCAGCAGCCGGAAAAAAAAAACAAAACAAAAAGGGAAGAAAGAAGAAAAAAACGCTCGAAGAAAAAAAAAGAAAAAGAAAAAAGAGGGAGAGAAGCGCAACGAAGACGGACCTGCAAATTCTGCAGTCTCCACTGACACTTTCGATCTTTCTCTGTTTTCACCTTCTGCAATCTTCAGGTTTTCGCCTCTTTACCTTATCATCAATCTATTAGGCTTGCTCGATTTTGCATTATCTCCGTTCATCCCTCACTTAAATTGGCTCGTCTGAGTTCTATGGCTAATGCAATCGGATAAACAGTCTGTCTAGCTGTTCATAAGCATCAATCTCTTCCCCGTTCTCTACAGAAACCGTTGATTTAATTGAACTGATCACTTCCAGCTCCAGTTTCTAGGGTTTGTTTAGGAATTTTCCATTGTTTTGCTCCGAGGTTTAGTGGCGTCCCTTCTGGGATTTATCTCTATGAATGCATGTCTATTAGGAGTTTGGCTACCAAGAAAGAGCGTTGCTGCGAGATAGTACTAGTTGTGTTCCTTATGGGATTCTTCTGAAATGTTAATGTTTCGTTTCTACTTATTTTCTAGTATTGAGTGTTTGAATTCGACAGGTTTGATCCCTGTTGATTACAGACTTGACAGACATGCAATCCTTGAATTGTTTTTTTTTTTTTTTTAACTATNTTCCATTTTCTGCTGGCTAATGTGATTTGTGTATCTTGAGTTTTGTAGTTTATGGAAAAAGGTAATCATACGAGGTAGCATTTCCCAATGCATCCCAAGCGATCAAGTCAAGGAGATGGGTCTGATACTAAGCCAGTTAGAAGCAGCGATAGGCTTAGGAGGAGACCCAAATTGTATGGTCGCTCTTACTATTACTACACACCAAACTTACATAATAGGAAAAGAAACACAAAGACAAGAACGGCAGCTTCGCAGATCGCTAAGATGCTGCATAAAGGGAACAAGCCAGCTCGGGCATCAAATGCCACGGTAAGCATCAATCACCAACATTTTAATTAGAAGAGTTCTTTTTTTTCTTTCTCATCTGATAGTTCCATTGGATGTCGTTAAGTCTATTTATGTTCGATTAGTGGAAAGTGGAGTTAGTTCTATTAAGAGCATTTCTATCTCCTCCCCCTGAGTTTTAAGTTGATGGCTGTTTCTACTTGAGGTGGCTAGTATTTGAGCCGCTATTAAGTTTCACTTTGGAAATGATCATCATCATCATTGTCTGATAAGGGGATTTGTCCTACTAGTTGCTTTGTGTTTCATACGGTTTATCTTAGCCTGATTAAACCAAAATGTTGATTAAATTGCTAATGACGTACAGCCAATTGCATCCGACCTCCGGCGTTCCACGAGGAAGAGAAGAATTTCTGTAAATCTTGAAGACTATACTGACAGTTCTGGAGCGGAGGATGAAGATATGATGGTCAGGATATTTTCCTTTTGAAAATGGCTTTTCGATTATGAAACTTGAAGCTATTTTATAAGTACTGTGGTATGCCTTTTGTGAATAAGTTTATGATCTTTTCCAGAGTCCAGCATATCGAACTTTGAGGAATCGAGTCAATAATGGAGTTCATCGAAATTTCTCAACTTCAAAAAGTAGAAAAGCCATGGAAACTGAATCGGCACCACGACGTGAAGGTCTCCGTCCTCGTCGTTCAAAAATACTTGCTAATAAACGACTGAAAACAGAATCTGGCGCCAATCAAGATTCATCAGAAGAGAAAGATGGCCAAGATGAAACCGAGAATGGAAATGAACTAGACGACCAAGATGCTGATGATGGTGAAAATGAGGCTGAGGCTGAAGACGAGGGTAATGGAGAAGATGAGGGTGATGGCGAAGATGAGGGAGAAGAAGATGGTGATGATGATGAAGATGGTGATGAAGAACAGGAGGGTAGAAAGAGATATGATCTTCGAAACCGTGCTGAAGTGCGTAGGATGCCTGCAGAAGAAATTAACAAGCAACAACAACCTAGATCTCCTCGGAGAGTGTTGCATCAAGGCATGGGCACCAGGGTTGGAAGGGATGTTAGGAGAGGTGGGTCTCGGCATCACAAGCGCCATCGCTTTACAAGAACAGATGACTCAGATGATTCTCTTCTTGTGGATGAGTTGGACCAGGGCCCTGCAATTCCCTGGGCTCGAGGTGGAAACAGATCTGGACCACCTTGGCTATTTGGGGGTTTGGACACGTACGGATCAAGTTCATTGGGTTTGAATGTTGGAGCTTCTGGTTGGGGTCACCAGAGTGATGGTTTAGCTGCATTGACTTCCGGGGTTCAGACTGCTGGGCCAAGCTCTAAAGGAGGTGCAGATATTCAGCCACTGCAGATTAATGAGAATATAAATTTTGACGACATTGGTGGGCTGTCCGAATACATTAATGATTTGAAGGAAATGGTTTTCTTTCCGTTGCTGTACCCAGAGTTCTTTGCAAGTTACAACATTACTCCTCCCAGAGGTGTACTGCTGTGTGGTCCTCCAGGCACTGGTAAAACACTAATTGCTCGAGCGTTGGCATGTGCTGCTTCAAAAGCTGGACAGAAAGTTAGTTTTTATATGCGGAAGGGTGCTGATGTCCTTAGCAAGTGGGTTGGTGAGGCTGAGAGACAACTAAAGCTACTTTTTGAGGAGGCTCAGCGAAATCAGCCTTCGATAATCTTTTTTGATGAAATTGATGGTCTTGCTCCTGTAAGATCTAGCAAGCAAGAACAAATACATAATTCAATTGTTTCAACTTTGCTGGCGCTGATGGATGGCCTTGATTCTCGAGGTCAAGTTGTTCTCATTGGAGCAACAAATAGAGTAGATGCAATAGATGGAGCATTACGCCGCCCTGGCAGATTCGATCGGGAGTTCAATTTTTCTTTACCAGGCTGCGAAGCACGAGCTGAAATATTGGATATTCACACTCGGAAATGGAAGAACCCTCCTACAAGTGAGCTGAAAGAGGAGCTGGCAGCTAGTTGTGTAGGATATTGTGGTGCTGATCTAAAAGCTTTGTGCACTGAAGCTGCCATTCGTGCTTTTCGTGAGAAATATCCACAAGTTTATACCAGTGATGATAAATATGCCATAGATGTTGGGTTGGTCAAGGTTAGCAAGAGCCACTTTGTAGAGGCAATGTCAGCTATTACTCCTGCTGCCCATAGAGGGTCTGTTGTGCAGTCCAGACCACTCTCTCCGGTTGTATTGCCATGTTTACATCGACACCTCCTTGAATCCATGAATTTGATATCAGATATTTTTCCCTCGTCAGCCATGTCATCAGAGTTGACCAAGCTGTCAATGCTTTCATTTGGATCCGCAATTCCTCTCGTTTATCGTCCTCGACTTCTGCTGCTTGGTGGTGAAGGAGTTGGACTGGTAATTGCTTGTCGTTTCTTGTGATTATTGTCAGAAGGCTTTATTATTATGAACTGAATTCACTTGTTAGCTTAACAGGATCATCTTGGGCCTGCTATTTTACATGAGCTAGAAAAGTTTCCTATCCATTCTCTGGGACTTCCATCACTTCTTTCGGATCCTGGTGCCAAGACCCCGGAGGAGGCGTTAGTACATATATTTACTGAAGCTAGGAGAACAACACCTTCAATACTTTACATACCGATGTTTAATAATTGGTGGGAAAATGTAAGTATGCTTCTTACTACCTAAAAGTTAGATAAGTTGCCCGTCTAATGATCTTGATACTGATGACTGCAGGCGCATGAACAGCTAAGGGCTGTATTTCTGACTTTATTAGAAGAATTGCCCTCAAATCTGCCCATTTTATTACTTGCTACATCTTATGGTGAATTATCTGACATTGAAGAGCAGTCAATATTTGACAATCGATCAGTGTAAGTTTCTCTCTACTTGTAATCACTTTATCCAGTACCATGGTAAAGCTTTATTACTAGCATTGCGTGATAATATTTGACAATCGATCAGTTGCGTGCATGTTAGTCTTAAGTTAATATATGAAGCTGTTGATGCTTGCGTATGTCCATGTAATAGATTCGACGCATGTGGTTTTTTTACTCAGTTTCTTAGATTTTGTACCTTTGGTTTCAGCTATACTGTGGACAAACCATCAAGCGAAGACAGGTCTTTGTTCTTTGACCGTTTGATTGAAGCTGCTCTCTCAGTCATTTCAGGCTTAAATGGCAAACCTGATGGACCACAAGCCCTTCCAGAACTTCCCAAGGTTCCAAAAGAACCTACTGGTCCAAAACCCGCAGAAATAAAAGCCAAGGTGGAAGCAGAGCAGCATGCCCTTCGACGATTGCGTATGTGTCTCAGAGATGTTTGCAACAGGTAAATGTGTATTGGCCTTGACTTTAAATAAACATCCATTCAAGGTGTCTGCTCGACCCAATAATCTTCTGGTAATTGAAGGCCTACTGCGCCAACTCCCAAATCTTCTCTTTATATCTATATGCTTATGTGATAGCATAATTGGTTACGTTAGAAACTGCTGAGATAACTGGCTTTGGAATACTTCCATTTCTTCTTCTCTGTTTTTTTTTTGATCTCCATTGCACTCTTACTGAAAAGCTTGCAGTGACTTCATATTGAAGCTTTATTATTGGCGTAGTTATACTTAGATCGAGAAGGCCTTATACTGTTTTTGTCAACTGGAGGCCTAGATATGAACAATTTTGGATATAACAGCACTTAAAGTAGCTCTGAAATTTTATGTTTGGTAGCCTTGCCAAGTCTATCATGTAGAGAGTTTTCTTGGGTATTCCAGATGAGCCCGTTTTAATTCTCTTGTTATTGTTTTTTTTTAAATATAGATATTATAACTTGTGGGATACTTTTGCTGTGCAGGATACTATATGATAAAAGATTCAGCGCATTCCACTTCCCAGTAACTGACGAGGATGCTCCAAACTATCGATCAATTATTCAAAATCCAATGGATACGGCTACTCTGCTGCAGCGTGTCGATGCTGGGCAATACCTCACATGTTCACCGTTCTTGCAAGATGTTGATCTCATTGTGAGAAATGCCAAGGTGCACTCCTATTTTACAACATATCTCAGATACATGGCTATAAAACCTAGCAAATCTAGAAACTGTGGTCTCATGTTGATCTCATTTATCCAGGCTTACAATGGAGATGATTACGCTGGAGCGAGAATTGTCAGTAGATCCTATGAGCTTCGAGATGTGGTATGTTTGCAAGTCTCTTTGGACTGCATATATAGCTTTCCATGAAAAATTACTTCAGGCCTATCATCCCCCAAAGCTTTTCTCTGAAGCCATAATTATCTTTATGTATCAGGTGCATGGGATGCTGTCGCAGATGGACCCAGCACTGCTAACAGATTGTGATAAGATCGCAGCTCAAGGTGGTCCTTCACAGATACCTGATGATCTGAGTGGATCTATCCTTGGTTTAGCTCCTGTGACGCAGATGGGGACTGTTACTAGAGCCAGTGCCCGACTTAGAAATGTGCAGCCAGAGGTTAATATAGATCGAGATTATGAAGGTCTCAAAAAGCCCAAGAAAACAGCCGATGCTGCCAGTACAGGTAAATGCCACTGCAGCGGCAGATTTGGTTCTTGTTTTACGTGTGAAGAATCAAACTTGGTTACTGGATATAGAACAACGCTTGATAATGCAACTTCTCAATACTTGTTTGTGGTTATGTTGGGTGAACAGATTCTGCTGCAGACAAACCACAACACCAAGATTCAGGCCTAGAAATGACATCTCTGGAAGCAGCCAATTCAAACTCATCAGCTCCTTGGACAGCTGATGGTGATAAAGAAGATCAAAGCGAGCCGCCGCCGAGAAAAGAGGAGGAGCCGTGTGGGGAAGAGGTGAGTGGTGATTGTTCCCGAGACAATGTGAAGTCAGACGAAGAAATTTCAAGCGGCATAGAATCTGTTAAGAGATTGCTCATGGAGGGTACTGAAAACTACAGCATTCCGCAGATGGAGAGGGTTTATACTCGAATCATGAAGGGTGTTCTTGAGACTTTGGACAAAGGGCTTCGTGATGATGATCAAAGCCCTAAGCATTCAATTTTGAGATTTTTATCGGAATTCGCTCAGCATCAGGCGAATTTGTGAGACTAAACTTTTCTCATATCGGTCACTAGGTTAGAAATCCTAAGAAAAGAATGAAAGGAACAAAAGGTTTTTTTTTTCTAAATTCGGATTTATTTCTTTGACTGAAAAGTTGCAAGAACAAATAGTAGAAGTTGATCAGTAGGATCTTCTTGTAAAGTTGAGTTGCACTTTATATCTACAACAGGCTTAAAAGTTAAAAGCGAACAACATAAAAGGATTGTCGATTAATTGTAAGCTAAAAGTTTTAGCCTAAAACCATCTTCCACTGCATGGTATTTAACACAACACAAACGGACCAGTTATATAGACCAGGAATTAACTCGTTTTTTTAATGTTATATTTACTGACCTCTTCTTCTTTTCTTATCGTCTTCAAGGATAAGCAGAGCAAGACAAAGCTACTTTCGTAGAACAAAGAAACAAAGAAATTTTTTTAACTATTTAACTTTGGGTATATATTCTTGGTGGAGAAGCAGAGCAACACATCTCTCTCTCTCTCTCTCTCTCTCTCTCACTCACTCACTCTCTCTCTCTCTCTCTCTCTCTCTCTCTCTCTCTCTCTCTC
>OVBI01000739.1:0-55315 GCA_900406495.1 Sisymbrium altissimum
TTTCAACGAAGACACTTATGGATTCTCCGGGTCTTATTCTTCATAGGCTTTCTGGTTCGACGATTAATGAGATTTATGAAGTTAAAGATTCTCCCAATGTAAGTTATGTTTTTTTCTTTTCCTATTATTGTTTTACTGTGTTTTCTTAAAAAGTAGACTTCAATTTTTTCATCTAAATGTAATTTTCCAGCTTATGGTGAACCCTTTTATCGACGGAGATCATCCTTTTGTTGTTGGATGGGGTGAATGGGACGACGAAGTAAAAGAACATAAGGTGGAATACCTGGAAAGTTTGATCGCTAAAGATTTTGTCTTCCAGAAAAGTATGTGGCATGGGGGCGACAAATCATTCAGGTTTAGGAAGACGAAAACTAAGGCTAGAAAAGTTGCCCACATTAGGCACATCTTTCACTGTAAGAGGGCTCACAATTATGTTGGGGGAGAAAGTAAGTTAAAATTAAGTAGTGTGACAAAGCAACATTCTTCTACTAGGAACAGAGAGGATAAGTGGTTATTTCAGACCAAGTGAGACAGCGGAGGACCAAGTGAGACAGCGGAGGATGGCAATGTTGACCTTATTGCTAATGTTAATTCTTTAGAAAAGAAGTTGGATTTTCACATTACCGACATTGCACATTTAAAAATTTAGTTTAAATAGAAAAGAAAGCGCTGTCGTGGTAGCTTGGGTGTTTTAAAGGCAGACCAATTTTCAAAGAAGAAGCATCGTACAAATAGTGGTGTAAATGCAAATCCTTATTCAATTGGTGAGTTTCTCGACGATCATGTGGATATAGAGTTTGAGGTTTGTTTTCTATGTACAAATTTTTTATTTTAAATTACATTTCACTTTCAAGTTTTTACTTTGTGGTCAAGAAGATGGAATCATTGTACCACTGGTTTCTAGTATTGTGGTCACTAATTCTGTGGACAACAAGATTAATCCCGAACATTTAGAAGAGATTTTTGGCACCTTTAAGAATGGTGATCCGGTTGTAAAGCAAAATGTTGAGGATGAGGACAGCAGAGATGAAGAGGAGAGTGGAGACGAGGAGGAGAGTGGAGACGAGGATGATAGTGGCAACGAGGGGGAGACTGTAGATGATGAGGACAGTGGGGAATACGAGGACAATGGGGATGACGATGAAAGTGGTGATGATGGCGTTGATGTATCCGGTCAGAATGTTCAAGCTGAGGTTGTGAAGGATTGTGAGCCGGAGACCATAGTAGTATTTTTGTTTATAATTTTGGAAGACGGTTTGTTTTTTTAGTTTTGACACAATTAAATTTTTCTTGTTTCCACAGGGATAAATAGTGATTACAAAGATTCTGAAGAGCCGAAAGTTTTGGAGGATGCCATCTCTGTTAGTGATTTTTCCCCTGTTAAGCAGAGAGCTAAGCACGTGCCTTCTGAGGTGAAAAAAGAACTAGCTTTGATGGTTTTTGCTGCAGCCGAGGAATACAATGAAAAGCTTCTCTCTACCGTTAGTGAAGAACTATTCGACGTGTTCCACCTTACGTTGTCTGCGAAAAAAAAATGTAAGTTTTTTTATTGCCCTTATTTCTTATTAATGTAACTTTATATTTGAATTTGTTTGGTTTTATTAGTAAGGTCCCTTATTAGTAAGGTTTCTTTGCTGTGTAATTGTTTTCAGCAAACACCCAACAGCTCAGCTCTTTGAATTTGATAATAATTTTCTTCTAGAGCTTGCTGAACCTCAGAAATAGATTTCAACTTTGGTAGGTATTGTATTTAATCAATTTCCTGTCCATAAGTGCGTGACCGTAAAACTATATCCATAAGTATAGCATTTTTTTTTATGTGTATACTGTGCTAATACTATCCATAACTAGTTTTATTATTGGTTATTCTAATATCCGGTTTTGAAACAGCACATGGAGGTATTAATGTGTTTTTTTGGGAATGAGACATTCTAAAAGGCTGGCTGCTGATCGTTCATGTTTTTCTTCTCCTTGGCTGGGGAACCATCTGCAAAGTAAACATCGATCTTTCATGGCTGCGAAGGTAAAAACCAGGGTCCAGTTTACCGAGAAGATTCAGAAATTTTTTCAAGTGCTGAGTCAGACTTAGTTGGAAAATGTGGATACCGTGTACTGTCTCATGATATGGGAAGATATTCACTGGATTGGTCTCTATAGATCTATTGCTTTGGAATGTTGAGATATCAGATTTTTTGTTTAATTACAAAAGTCATGCCGAGGTAGTACAACTAATGAAGCCTGTTGTGGAGCTCATTCCTTACATAATCCAAAAGCTCAGTCCTAGTCAGGCTACCCAGAGCCGTGGTTTACTTGGAGTACGCCTGATGAGTATTACAAGAACATGCGTAATGGTGATTGTGGTCCTCTTTCTTTGAAGTTTATGGAGCTCCATACGTATTGTGAGGATATGTCTGTGATTACCGACGATCTTGTTGATGATTTTAGGAAACAATATGCATTGGACATCTACAGAAAATTGGTCCTACGTTTGTATTTCTCTATTAAGTTATTTTGATCTTTTTGTGGGATTATATTTGTCGTTTTTTGCTACAGTCTGTTGTTCGGTTTAATATATATTACTTTTAGAATCTTTACTTTATTTTAAATGTTATTACTTTTTGTATAATTAGTTTGTGGCTACATGCTTTTGGACATAACTTTGTCGACACTCTTTTGAAAATGTGGACCTACGTTTTTGTGCAGCAATTGTAGACTATGTTTTAACATTATCCAATTATGGCATGGTAATTGAAACATATATATTTTGAGATGGACACCTGAAAGAGTTATGGACATCCATAACTGAAAATGTCTAAACTTGTCTAAAAAAACACTATCCAGAACCCCAAATGTCTAAATTTGTCCACAAGAACGATGACCATAACTGAAAATGTTTAAACTTGTCTAAAAAATAATTGTGATAGAAATTTAGGCCTCACCATAATCATCCGTTCCGTGGTATACCTAGATCGATTTTTTACATGTGGTCCTGTTGTGTCCTTTGCCACCGCACCTTCCACACTTGTTTGGGACGAGTTTTGATTTCCTTGCAACCTAATTGTAGACAGTATTAGAGATACATTTATGTGGATAATAATTAATGAAAAATGATCGATGGACATCAATGAACTTACCAGCAGTTTTCCAATGAAAGAGTTATGGACATAAGATTATGCACCTACTAATCGTACATATTATTTCAAGTACATTATTTATATAATTTTCTTTAAATATTAGGACTGTGATAGTGAAGCATAGCTTTTTTTTTATAGAAAGTTGATGACTTGTATTTTGATGGTTATTGGCAGTTGATCTTTTTATTTGTGGACATTAGTATTATGGATATCAATTAATGTTTTGGTCAAATATTTGTGTACACTATCTTGTGGACATTTCTCTAGAAGATAAACTGTAAATGGATAGACGATTATGGACTGAATTATTGCCGATGAAAAGTAACCTGATTATTGGATAAATAACCATAAATCCATAATTGAGAATGTCTAAAGTTGTCCATAAAAACACTGTCCAGAAGCCTAAATGTCTAAACTTGTACACAAAAACGATGACCACAACTGAAAAATGTCAAAACTTGTCCATAAAAAGATTTTGATAGAAACTTAGGCCTCACCATAATCATCCGTTCCGTGGTAAATTTCTTAGATCAGTTTCTTACATATGGTCATGTTGTGTCCTTCGCCACCGCACCTTCCACACTTGTTTGGGACTAGTTTTGGTTTCCTTGCGACTTAATTATGGAGAGTATTGGAGATATATTTATGTGGATAACAATTAATGGACAAGAATCGGTAGACATTAATGAACTTACCGGCAGTTCTCCAATGGATGCTATACATGAATTCTTGGGATGACCTAATGGTCTTCTAGTCTTAGGTGGCATCAGAACAATTTCACAAACTGTATCTGGTAGGTTGACGTCTTAGGGATTTCCTTTTGGAAAGATGACGCTCTTGTAAGTTTCAGCCAATGTATTTAATTTGTAGCAATTGACAATCAAATTCTGATATGGGATCCGAAGTGTGTCTGCTGCTAACATTGCGTGTCCACATGGAATCTTGTATTTCTAATAGAGGTAACGTGAACACTTCTTTTGGTCCAATAGGACGTGATTCTTTTGGCCAAAGACTGATAACTTCACACCCCCAAATTGATGTAAAATTGAGCTTGCTGCCTTTGGTGAGTGTCATCTGCTGGTCCATGACTTTCTTGACTTCTGGTGATGCAATACCGTAGCAAACTTGTGATTTTTTCCTCTTTGCTGAGAACCACCGTGTCATCATTTGTTGAATTAAAATGAGTAAAAGATACGGGACGACCTAACCTTCTTTAGAGCCTTGTTTAGCTGCTCTATTGCGTTACTGATCATTATGTTATAGTGTTTCCCTGGAAAATAAGCCATGGACCAGTGTTCAACTCCAATGTCAAGTAAGTATTTTGTGCATTCTAGATTAATTGTTTTTACCTTGTTGAAGTGTTGTGTAAAACCTCCAACAATGAATGCGAAAGCAGCCTTCCCAACCATCTTAGCTAAACCTTTGTTCCTGAACCTTGAATTTACATTCCTTTGTATGTGGACAATGCATGCTCCATTGTTTACCATAGGATAGACATGGCTTATGGCAGTGTTGATAGAGTTGTGACGGTCTGAGATTAGTGTTAGTGTGTTACTATCTGCCAATATCCTCTTAACCTTCTGTAGAAACCAAGTCCAATTGTCGTCGTTTTCAGTATCCACAACAGCGAATGGTAAAGGAAAAACTTGAAAGTTTGCATCATGTCTAGTGACCGTGAGTAGAACTCCTTTAAAATTCCCTGAGAGGTGTGTCCCATCAATGATAAGTACATGCCTTAGCTTCCTGAATCGAACAATTGAAGCTTCGAAAGCCATAAACAAGTATAGAAACCTGCTGTTGCCATTCTCATCTTTTTCTGTTTCTATGTCTGCAACCGTTCCGGGATTTGCTACCTTGAGCATGTAGAGGTATCCTGGTAATTTGTTGTACGATTTTTCCTTTCCCCCTCCCCCCATAGTTGAGTAGCTGCAATCTTCCTTTGCCCTGTAACACTTCATGTAAGAAGCCAAGACCCTCAAATCCTCAAGCACTAGTTGTTGCAGGTCAGCCGATTTGGTTCAATTAATGGGGTCCCCGTATTTTGATTTATAAACAGCAGCAATTACACGTGATGACGCCTTCTGCCTATAGCTATTTCTTGTCAGAATATTGCAGGTGTGCATTAATTGTGCTTTCTTAATTTTATAGTAGCCTGATTTCCCAATTTCGTGAGCTAAAATTCTCCAATCACATCTCTTCTCAGGGCATTTTTACACGAAGTAGTTATACTTTATTTACCTATTTGAAGTGAAACCTATTTTTGATGGCATAAATAGCCATAGAAATTTGACAATCCATTTTACTGCCGTATGCTTTTCCCTTGAAAACAGATTCATTGCAACATCGTTATCTAGGTCTGGAATTTCATCAATATCGTATATGGTGTCGTCAAACTGTGGAGGTAAGTCGAACTCCTCCTCATCCAGATCTTGTAGCTTCGTAGGGCGTTTAGAGTAAGCTGAACCTGATCAGGAACATCCAGTTGGAAGGTGTCTTGTGGTTGATGAAGGTGTTGTGTTGTATTTCGTGTCCATGTTACCATGACCATGAGAGTAAGAAGGCACCTGTCCATCACTTGTTGACCACGGTTGATTAATTTCCTTATCCAAGCTTCTTTGTCCAGTGGTAGGCGGTTTCCAAGACATTTTAGGATTTGAGGCACCACTAAGTTGCACCATGTGATCAAACACGTTGTTGGTAGAGCATGAAATTAGAGTAGGTTGACGATGTTTGGGGTCATCAAGTCTGCATACAACCTCTGCAGCATTAGAACCTCCATATGGATTATCTAGAAGAATTGACCAAAAATCTTGATCATAACCTCGGGGCCTCAAATCTGAAGGATCGATTTGTCTTGAATTACCTTCTTCTGAAGTTGTCATCTTCGACGTCAGTGAACCAAGATTCTTGAGAAGAAACAGTCTTGAACTTAGCCTCATGCTTCTCAACCTCTATTATCAGCTCCGCATCATCAATACCCAAGTCAAAACTGATGTCTAGAACCTTGTCACCGGAAGAAGTACTTGGTCCGCCTGTTTCTGCGAAAAGGCTGTTCATTTTCTGTTTTGTGGTGGAACTTTGATGTTGATAGGCCGAGACTTTGATACTTCACTTGAAACATTGGCAAATGCATCACCTTTATCAGAAGCACCTGTTACTGGTACATGAAGAAAAAGGCTGTTCCGTTTCTGTGTGTTTGATGACACAATTGTCGACCACGAAAGCCTGCGATTTCGAACCTGAACTTGAGCCACAGCCAAAGGCATCTAATTCCTGCAAGACACTGTAGGCAATCCATTATTGAAAATACTATTATTTTTGTGATTTCTGAGAAGGGAATCATAGAGAACTATTGATTTAAACTTTGAAGCTGCTGTTGAACCTTTAGCGACAGAAGTTGTAACCAAACCGCCTCCGCAATATGAAAGATGGGGTTTTTTTTCTGGGTAGTGGTGTTGTGAAATCGGAAACGTTGTCCTAAACCTCGTTTAGCCCTCTTTTTCTCTAATCTCTAAAAAAACTTCACAAATAGGTTCAAGGATGAAGACAGACTTAGATGCTTGAAAAAGAAGGAAATGGAGCCGTCATTAGTCAAGAGAACAGGAGGGGTCGTCGGCATTTCCTTGTAGTTTGGCGGCCAGTAACTGAGGCCGACGGAAATCTGTTCACACTCTTGGCCGAAAAACTCACGGAGAACAGTTTTCTTCAGTTCGTCCAAAGTTATCCCAACTCTGATAGTTTCAATCCAGCTCATCAATAGAGTAGGTCCATTCACCGGAAGTTAAGACACAGTGATTTTTCATAGTGGACAAATAGAAATAAGATCGTGTCCACAGACAAGTGTCCACGTAAAAAGAAATAAAGTCAATCTAAGATGATAAAATTAAACACAAAATTGAGAAAGAGGATAGAAAAGATGTAAAAATTGAAAAAGAGAAAATAAAATTTCGAACAAACCGCCAAAAAAAAAAGAAGAAAAAGAAAGGGTGAGATTAAAAAAAAAATTTTACCTAGAAAAAAAAGAGAGAGAATTAAAAGAAAAAAAAACAAAGAACTGATTACAAGTGGAAAAAAACAAACCTAAATCACTCAAAACATGAAATTCATCTAAAATGTAATATTAAACTAATAAAATCATCGAAAGTATAAATTTTTCTTTTAAAAAAAGCTGAAAAAATATTAAAAAAACATATGCCAAAAATATTGATAAAATATATCAATCTAATCGATTTAACTGCAAATAACCTAGATTTGCGATTACTAATAAAGAAAAATTCAATAATGGAATGATTATCTTTTTTACAATTAGAATTCTTACTATTAAAATATAATTTTTTTTCTAAAATCTACTGTGTATACAATTTAAAACACGAAAACTATTTTAACTATATAAATAAAATATTATTTTTAGCAAGTCATCCATTCAGAATGATCAGTTTTACCATTTTAAATTTAATATTAATGGAAAACAGTAATTTATAAATGACTTAATTATATTTTCTTAAAATGTATGGAAATAGATTTTAAAGGCTATACCAAGTATACGTCAAATATCATAGAATATTAATCTATATAAACACATCAATTTAACTTGCTTATTTCGTCTGGTTGGAGTGAATCTTAAAACGACCTTGACAGAAAAAGGAAAGATAATGACAAATAACAAAAAAAAAAAAAAAAAAAAAAAAAAAAAAANAAAAAATATAAAAATGACTAATTTATTCTAAGTGTAATCATGTTTCGTCCCTTTAAGAATCTCACTGTCTTTGTGCGTCAGACCAACAAAAAAAAAGAACATCAATGTACTGAAGTTTCCGCAGATCCATCTTCCCCAACATATCTCTGTAGCTCATCTATGAGATCTCTCTAACACATTACCCTTTTTCTCCTTATTTTCCAGCTAACCGATTTCAAAAACAAAAATTAAAATTAAAATCGAAGCTTTTTTTTTTGTCTCTGATGAAAAGCAAAATCTACCACCAGCAAAATAGCAATAATAGTATTGTAGGTAGCGATAATGGCTGCCGAAGTGAGTCTCCGAGCCCACCTTTATCTCCGAGCCGTCGTGTCCCACCTTCATCTCCGAGCCGCCGTGTCCCTCGTCGTCAACGGCGGCAAACTCTGTTCAGAGCTACTTCTTTCTCTCTCCGGAGAAATCTCCGTTACTTGCTTCTCCTTCCTATGATTTACGCTTCTGGGCTTCTCATGTGTGTCGGTCCTTTCTCGGGTCTTGTCGGGTGGGTCTATGTTCCCGGTTCTGTTTATCGGAGCCCCGAGATTTACGGTAAACTCCGAGATGACATTCTCTCTGACAATTCTACCGCCGTTGAGGTATTTACCGTAAAATAAAAAATAAAAAGAATTTCCGTTTTTGTATTCTGATTTTGTATTTAAGCTTCTTCCTCTTTATGGTAGCAGTTTTCTTCTGTGTGGAAATATAAAAGGAGACCAAAAATGCCAAAACCCTGTCCGAATTCGACAGTATCGTCACATCTTGGTCTTAACAGAGGTAAGAAACCAAACTAATTTCCTTAAATTTGTATCTGATACTAAAACAATTGAATTGTGTGGCTTCCCAGTTTCTGGGATCGCCAAAGAAAAAGGGTTCTTGTTCTTCATAAAAAATAAAAAAAGTTTTTAACCCTTTGCACACAATGTGTTTGATGAAATTTTCCAGAATCATCTGCTCTTACTCGTAGCGGTTACTTGATCGTGGAGGCAAATGGCGGTCTTAATCAGCAACGTTCCGCCGTATTGACTAATTCCATCGATCCAATAAGTCCAATATGTCCTAAGTTGTTGTTTTGTTTTTAAATTTTTTTCTTTCTTAAACTGCTTCAGATTTGCAATGCTGTGGCTGTCGCTGGACTCTTAAACGCAGTATTAGTCATACCAGAGTTTGAATTTCACTCCATTTGGAAGGATTCAAGGTAAGAACCGAGGAATTTTTTTTCATTACTTTCTCAAAGTCTTGTTAAAATATTGGACTAAGAATTGTAAATGTATGTGGCAGCACATTTGGGGATATCTATGACGAAGATCATTTCATATCGAGCCTTGAAGGATATGTGAAAGTTGTTAGACATGTTCCGGATGAGATTATGAACCGTTTTAGTTACAACCTTACAAGTATCCCAACTATTCGCGTGCAAGCTTGGGCTACTGTCAACTATTATAATAGAGAAGTCTATCCGGTGTTAGCGGAACATGGGTTGGTTTATTTTTATTTTTTAAATCTTGAATCTGTTTATATGACTTAACTCATTTGTTTCTTAATGAGGTGTCATTGTTTATTTTATTCAGGGTTATAAGGATTTCTCCTTTCGCAAATAGACTGGCGATGAGTGTTCCACCATATATCCAACTTTTGAGGTGCATAGCTAATTACAAAGCGTTAAAGTTTTCTTCGCCAATATCAACACTAGCTGAAAAGTTAGTTGATCGGATGGTTGAGAAAAGCTCAGAGACCGGGGGAAAGTATGTCGCAGTCCACCTTCGATTTGAGGAGGTAAATTTCTCTTGGTTTGCCTAAAGAGTTTTGGTATTAGTTTGTTTAAGAGAGATGAAGATTTAAGAAGAAAAAATGCTTATGTTTTTTAAGGACATGGTGGCCTTCTCATGTTGTCTCTACGAGGGAGGAAGAGCTGAGAAATCTGAAATGGATGTGATTAGGCAGAAAAGTTGGAAAGGAAAGTTCAAACGAAGAGATCGTGTTATTAGGCCTGACCTTAACCGTGTTAATGGAAAATGCCCCCTTACCCCATTAGAGGTAAATTCATTGACATTCACATTTCATTTTTAAATTTCAGGTATTATATTTTATTGAGCTTTGTTTATTTAATTGTTGTTTTCACGTCAGCATAGGTCGGTATGATTCTCCGTGGTATGGGATTTGATAACAACACTTCGATATATTTGGCCTCGGGAAGAATCTACCAACCTGAGAAACATTTGGCTCCTCTCCGGGAAATGTTTCCCCGTCTCTACACAAAAGAGTCTATTGCAACTCCAGAGGAGCTTGCCCCATTTGAGGTTTTCCTTTAAACTCATTTACTCTAAGCAAGTAATTTTGGGGCAACATTCAAAGTCTGATATTTTTTTCGTATTATTTAGGGATATTCTTCCAGAATGGCTGCTCTAGACTACACCGTGAGCTTGTTAAGTGAAGTGTTTGTGACAACTCAAGGAGGAAATTTTCCTCATTTTTTGATGGGCCATCGGAGATTCCTCTTTGGCGGACATGCAAAAACTATCATACCCGACAAACCCAAACTTGTTCTCCTTCTTCAGGACATGGAAATGAGGTACTGTAAATCTTCCTTACCTCATCTCAACCTCTTCCTAGAGTAACGTATATATCTAGGCACAGATAGCTGGAGACATTTACTTTCTTTGTCGTTGAGCTTTGATAAAGAAACAATCAGCAGAGTTTGGCATCTTTCAGAGCTCCCATGAGACTTACCATTGAGCTGTTTCTTTAGTTTGAATTAAGAGTTTGTACAATCTTGAACAGGTGGGAAGTTTTCAAGAAGGAGATGAAACTGATGCTAGGGGAAAGCGATCGCAAGGGAGTGATGGTACCTAGACTCAGGAAGATCAACCGGAAAACTTCAATCTACACATACCCTTTACCCGAATGTGAATGTATCTTTCATCTGTCTTCCAATTTTTCAACTACCGGAAACATTCAGAATCTTGGAGCTCTTCATCCAACTTCCAACCCCATAACTTCTGCAATACTATAGTACCAACGTCTTTTGGACACTTTCGCTGTAGCTTTGAGCAAAGTCCAGAACGTTTTTTTTTTGCTCTTGACGAAAGCGACAAATCAGATGTGGAGAAGATTTTTATGAGGAAAACTTGAGTTCACATGTGTACACAAAAAAGTGTAAGAACTCTTGAAGGTGTGTTGCTGTTTCTGGTCTTGGAGGAGTTAGGACAATCACGAAAACAAGGGTGTGATTTTCTGTACTTAATGTTTTATCTTTTTATTCAGTACTTACGTTGTTCCCTCAATTGGTCAAGTGTATAGAAATTTACATCGCTCTTGTGGAATTTTTATTTTTTTTGGGTCTTAATTCTTTGTAACATTACCTGCCATATCATATGATCCTAGCAGTTTTATAAATTGATAATTCTAGAATTTTATTTCGGTGTATTCTATTTGACTTTCCAGCCGAAAGCGATCATCGTGGCCATTGTTTGAAGCATCATTTTCAGTGCTTTGAAGATGAATTCGAAAGCGAGATCGAGCACCCACTCACCAACGCATTTTTGAAAAGATTTGCCAAAATTCAATCTTTTTGGCAACGTACCAAACAATGATTTGGAGAAACTGTTTGAATGGTAAGGATGGAAAAACTCAATTTCATTGATTTGGGATGAGTATGAATAAATAATTTGAATTTAGGGTAGTAAGATTATGATGCAATCCCAGACTACTAGAACCGAAATTCTTTCTAAGAAAGGCATTCTTAAGTTAACGTTGGATAGATCTTAATCAAGGAGGTAGTAGCAACCAATAACAAGAGAAGTGGATTGACTGGTTTCACAAATGATGCGGAAGATCCTTGATATTCCAACCTCAGCAGTCCTAAGATATGACACACTTAGACGACTGAAGAGGGTTTGTTGATTGTAGATGATTCACCGAACAACAGGTTTTGTTCAAGAAGAACAACTAAGAATCACTCTCAAAGAAAATCAAATTTGACTAAGAAAAAAGGTTGTTGTTTTCTGCAAATTGTTTTCTGCAAATTGTTTTAAGTATTTAAAATAACGAGTTTGCATGAAGGGAAGACGAAAACAAGTTAGGAAATAACAAAAGACTGTTCAGTTCCCAAGGTTGACTCTCCAGCTTCATTTGGGCGTATTTCCTTCATAGTCATACTTAGGAGATTTGCAATCGTACATATTAGACTGCGACTCATTCAGCAGAAATGTAAATTTGTTCAACATAATAAAGCAGACTTGTGAAGTTATAAAGCAGACTTGTCCTTCTCATTATAAGTCTCATTAAAACATTCTTTGAAAAATTCACTGGGACAAAATAAAAAACAAGCAAAAAAGAGCGCAAATGAATCATTAATCCATTTGATGAGTTCCTTGAGCTTTAATCTGAATGAGAGAGGTTTAGATTTGACTTAAATCATCTGGTTGATCCCAAAGATGATGAAACATTCCTCCAATAGCTTTGTTGAAGGTCTTAGGTTTAGAATGAGTCATTGGACCAACTAGTGCAAGTAAAGCATCCTCAGATACAAGTTTAGTTCCTTACTCTGGTTCAAGTTATTCCGGATCACATCAGATTAGTAATAATTATATATGTTTTTTTTTTTGTAAAGAAAGAAGTGTAATAGACCAACTTGTATTTGTTTTAAAATGTAAAAAAAATTCTACTATATATTAAATGAAAAGTAATTGTAAGTCAACTTTATTGTTATTTCTTTATTTTTCTCAATTTTTTTTAATTTATTTTATTATAATATCTATGTACCAAAACACATTAAAATCATAATATAAATACATAAATATAGATTACCAAATAGAATTTAAACACTAATGGGAGGGCATGTGAGGCTTTTGCATCATTTTTGGATCTTCTTAGGTAAAAACTATTAGGTTTAGGCTGATAAGGATAGGTTTGCATATGGAGACGATTTAGGATATGGTGATCCTTAGGTAGCTTAGCAGAGAGTTTTTGATTAATATTATTCTTGGATGAATAAAAGTCCCATGAAGGAAGGGGAAGAAGAAAGTTCTCAAAGGAAGTGAATGAGGAGTTAAAACAATGCAATGACGGCTTGAAAAAAAAGGCTCAAATACAAAACAAGGAAAGGTGATCCAAACAAAACACCAAGAAAGCCAAAAATAGAAGGGAAAATCCGGCCACCAACACAAAAGGTGAAATCAAAAGACGCCTAAAGAAAAATGTCAAGTCATAAAGCCAAAAGGTAAGCACAAAGGTACAGAACAAACCCACGGAAGCAAAAAAAGAAAGTAGAACAACGAAACAATGGAAAAAGACATACAAATGGCCTTAGAAAAGGGTATAATAGGATTGAGATCTTGGGTTTTAGTAGTTATGATAAAAACTGATTAGGTGGATGGATATATACAAATTTATTATTTTATGCACTAGTTATCTCTAACCCTGAGAATTTTGCGACAAAAAATATCCTTTTCTTAGAGAGATTCCTGATGAGAAAACTTAGCCATTTCACTTCAAATTCATTCTTAACTCGCGACATTACTCTCTTAGATCAATTGAATCCGGTTGATAGACTTAAATGTGATCCGTGTTTTTAATTTCTTTTAATGAATGTGAGAATGAGAAATTTTGTTTTCTTGCAGAAGTTCAGGGCTGGTTCCAATAGGTGATTTGATGATGTATGACTAAAGCTTGTTTGAGTAAGTAGAACATTAGTTGCACTCTAGAACTCTATGTATAGACATCGGGTTAAATTATTTTGGATGGTATTTCAGACTTTACCTTGTATGCTCTTGTTTTTGTATTTTTGCATTTATTTCATTTCCACCATTAAACTTCTTCGAGCTTGAACTTTGTTCAAATGTGGATGCTTATTTAAATTCCAATACTTATTTTAAGTTTTCTTTTTCTTATTTTACTTATCGCATTTTTTTCTTTCTATTTTATTTATGTGTAGCTTCATCTTCCTCCTGGATTTTAAAGAACAAAACATTACTAGTAAATAGTCATCTTAAGGAATCATTGATGGATTAAAGAGAAAGAAGGTTTGTTGGTTAATATTTTACTCGGTTCCTTACGTTAACTTATGATTGTTCTTTAATTTTCTTGTTTTTCTTAAAGCTCGGTTACACTTGATCACTCTAAGGGAAGACCTTAGGTATCTCCAAGAGATAACCACTTGATGAGATTGCCCAAACCACTTGAAAAAGATGGAGTTTCTTGACCAAGGAAAATAATTGTTCTAGGGACTCCATGGCTAGAAAAAGACATATTGGTCAAGCTTGAACCTTTAACACCACCACTAGGCAAAATCTAACTTTGGAAGCATTAGATTCAAAAGATTCTTACCTACTAGCGTGGGATGATCTTTCAAGGACCCTTTTTACCAAATAAGCCCCAAGCTCTTAGCTTGAGTTCTTAATCGGGTTGCTTTCATAAACCCAATAACCTTCATTCTCTCATGAAAATACATCAATATTCCTTCTTTAATCATAAAGTCCTCTCTTTTATTAGTTTAAATCCCTTTCATAGCTTAAAGCTCTTTCTTTTTTAATCTAATCCACACGTTTAACTTAAAGGTTGTTCATTTAGTCTTCAGTCTCAGCTCTGTTTTTAGTCTTGAATGACACAAAGCTCTGTTGTATTTCTCTTTTCCTAGTTAAACCATATCATTCTTGAAGCTGGTCATCAGCAACCAAATTAAATCAAAACCTCCATAACAGTTCGATTAAGACCCATCCTGTACTACACTGTCATAGTAGTAGTGGGTTATTGACATAGTGGTGTGAAAAGCCTGCTTATCAAAATATCATTTCTTTTTCATTTTTTAGATTGCGGTTTTCTTTCATATATTTATGTTGTTTTTAAAAATGGTATTACAAAGGCTTACAATTTGTACATCACAATGTAAAAGATGCCGAATGAACTTTGAGCTTGCTGGTTTAGTTAAGACAAGTCGTGGATGCATGTAAAAGGGGCCAGGTTGCCATTTTATGATATGTTCATGTCGCCACATCCCATGGGAGGAAATTGGCGACCCGCTATATGTGGATGCTGGAAATCTCCCATATTTATTTGTTTAACAAAGAGTGTCTTTTAGTTAAGCCAATAAGCAAGTATAAGAACTCAGAAGGGAGTATAAGAACTGAGGAAAATGGGTATGAGAATTAAAGGAATAACTAAGAAAGTAAAATAAAGAGTAAGTGAATGGTGATTATTATTGATCGATTGTGTGAACCCAAAAGAAGATGTCATTCCAATAATATGAGGCTCCCTATTTATAAAATGATTTGACACTTACGTTTGTGTCATAAATGGAAATAATTGCCTCTTAATACATCGGTTACAACTTTGAGAAATACATGGTAACGATCATGATTTGAATTACCTCACGCTTGGAGCCTTATTCCTCAACTTGCCTTGGGTCCTTTGCCACGAGCTCATTTATGTTGTGTTGCTTGAGCTTGTTTTCTGGCTTCAGGATATTGAACGATGTTTGACTTCTTTATCCCTCCTCTTCCTGGTGGTTTGGTGGAGACTTACGTAGTTATCTCTTCGACTGGTGATATGGGCTGGATCCGGAAGTGATTTCCTGGATTCGCATTGGGGGGTGCGAGATCTGACGCCAACATAAAGCCCCTAAGTCCTTTGAGCTGTTAGCTCGATGGACTTAAGTGATTGGATGCAGGTCTTTTGTTAATTGTTTCCTTAACTATTCCCGATAAGCATCATTATTTTCCTTCATTTTTCGGAGTACTGGTTCTATCGCTGGCGTCATGTAAGTCACTAGATTTGATTGTACCCTTTTTTTTTTAATTGTTTCCATAACTGTTCCCGATGCGCATCATTATCTTCCTTGATTTTTGGTGTGGGAACCGAAATTCACAATAACGTATTTTAGGAAAGATGTTAATGCGAGGAACTGAGAATTTTGGAAAGAAAGCGTTTATAATAGAAAAGATCGGAAAAAGAAACTAGGGAAAAAGAGGAAAGAGACTTTATTACTTTTATTACTAAGTATCGAAAGATTCAAATTGTGTTACAAAGATAAAGATCGATATGTATTTATACTAGATAATCTTAAGTCCTAACTAGTGGAATTCTCGATGTGGGAACTAGTCTTCTCTTGTTTTCCGCCTACTTTCGATAAACCTTCGAGAATCTTCGATAAGTTGGCTCGGCCCGTGATAATCCTGCTTGTCGGTTTGGCCTAATCTCGTCCTTCGTCTTCGGTTTGATAACTTCTTCGGTTTGACACTTCAGTTTATTTTAAGCTAATGCTTTACCGTTTCCGATGGATAAAAAAGTTACGATGTTTCTAGTAAAACATTGAGGAACTTACGAAAACATCTATAAGTTTACAAAAACATCGATAAGTTCTCAAAATGATCTTAAAGATGAAGAACGAAATGTGAACGGCTCGGAAAGACCTTATCGAAAGATGTCTCGACAGGCTCGGCACAAAATGGGACAATATTTTGGCATAGCTGATCATGCACATGCTGATTACTCGACTAGCTCGGCCAACTTTCTCGATCAGCTCGGCATCAGGTCACGATTCCACTAAGATACAATCGGCTTGCTATTGATCGAAAGAACGAGGGACGGCCGGGCTAACCGACCAGCTCGGCATCCAGGAACACACGGGACGGCTGAGTCGATTGACCTGCTCGGCACTGATCGAAGGAAAGAGGGACGGCTGAGCCGACTGACCAGCTCGGCGTCGAGGAACACACAGGACAGCCGAGTCAACCGATCAGATCGGCGTCAAGGAACACACAGAATGGCCAAGCCGACCGACCAGCTCGGCACTGATCAAGGGATGGCCGATCCGACCTACCAGCTCGGCATCGAGGATCACACGGAATGTGACTGTCTGGCTAGGAAAATTCAACCGTGCACGAGAGTGTCCGGCTCGGCACAGTGGATCATGCACCAGATCATCTGGCTCGGCACGCCTGGTCGTGCACGAGACCGTCCGACTCGGCAGGGAGGTAGTTGAAAACTTCTCGTCCATGGATCGACTCGGTTTTGTATGTAGTTACCAAAATATTCGGCTTATGATACGAAAAGTTCGAGGAATCATAACTTTTATCGGTTTATAGAAAAATAGATACAAAAGATAGTTTTTGTATGCTTTTTTGTAAAGTTATCGATAAAAATATATTAAAGTTAAATTATTTTTCTAAATATCGTTCTTTTTCCGAAAATATCTAAATATGGAAATTTTTCTCTATATTTTAATATTTTAGCCGTTAATACCAGAAGTGTAGGTATTGACCCCAACATTTAGTCCCCCAACTCTTCAGTCTCAGGTATGATAATGACAAGGTAACTAAGAAGTGTAATTTGGGATTACTGAGCTAAACTGTTTTGGTACATGTTTTTCGTAAGAGGTGCGTTTGTCAGTTTTCCGTAGCAAAAACTCGAACCGATTTTTTGATGGTTGACTGATGGTGGCCGAGCTGATGATGGGAAACATCAGTTGACTTGAGCTGATCAAGCAAAGGTGGAGAATAGAAATGCCCGAGCTATTAGTGAAGACTTAGGTTTTAGTGATTGGGAAGGAGAGGAGACTTAGCTTTTTCTTGGTGGAGGTAGCGATGGAATATGATTATTACTCCCGCCAAGCTGTAAGTCCTTTTCTTTCTGAGTTTTCATGTTTGGACGACTGTTGGAGCTTAAGTGTTTCATATGTTTCAATCGTTTTTTTTTTACGAAAAACTGTTTGAGCTGTGTATTTTTAAAGTTTTGGTGAAATATTATCCCGAAACACTGTTTAAGTTAGGTTTCTCGAAAGTTTTCATTGAAGATTTTTCTGAAAAACTATTTAAAATTAGTCTTTCGAACGTGATGCGATCCGAGGCTACTAGCACAAGGATCCTTCCAAGACATTTTCACTTAAAGGGGTAAGATAATCCTCTGCTTCAATTGGCTCGTGTAGATCTAACAATGGGCGTATCAAACCCAAAGCCTGATGGTTTCTGTGGTGAAGCCTTAGAACAACTTAGGCAGGTAGCTCCAACAATGAGTATATTAAACTCAAAGCGTGATTCTATCTATGCCACCTAAAACACTCTTTCGTAAAGGCAGAATGACAAACAAGTGCTATGGGTTCATTTGAATAAACCAAAATAATTCTTAGATATGACACACTACGAATCAAAAGTTCCTTAGGAACAAAGAGATCACTCGCAAAAGAAAAGTTTTAATCAAAATGGTTATCCATTATTATGGCACGAAATGGCACTTATAAAGCTTACAAATTGTGTAGAAAATCATAAAAGAAAGTTCTAAACTCAAAGATATAGAAAATAGTAGAAGACTTGACTAGAAATTAAAGGTTGTAGTTGAATAACTCTTCAAGTGACCATGAATGACTCTTTGCCTCCTAATTTCCGTGTCCTTGGTCTCTGGCTGCCTTTGGGCTTGTCAAATGGTGGCAATGAACTCCAAATGGACCAAAACAAATAATCGTTAAGGCCTGGCTGAATCTGAATAAAGTCCAAAGGACTTGTTGACAATTTCCATCCAACTTAAGATAACCTTGATCCACTTGATAAATCATAAGCCCAAATGCTTTCCATAGTGGTCTGACTTGTGGAGTCATCTTACGACTGTTTCAGACGTGCATAGGTACCTTTAGAAGAAGATTGGATGCTTGCTTCTTTGTGGCTGTTGTGATTAATGAGTGAGAGATGAGAACTGTTGCACAAACCTCATTAAAAACCTTCTTTGTAAAACCTAGTGGAACAAAACCAAAATAAGGGAATAAGAGCACTTGATGCATCACTTATTCACTCATTGATACTCCCGAGTTGAAGTAGTGATTATCAGATTGCTTCCTTAGCTTCAAAATGAGCATTGTTGGGAAAAGGTAGCTTTTAGAGTTGAGAAGTGCATTGCCTTGCGCAACTCCTAGTTTAGCACAGTCCATAGGTGTTCTGACATACTCAAGATGCTCTTCATACTGACGTGGCTGAGAGAAATGTCCCTTATCCTCAGTTTTCCCGAGCAGATTCTCCTCCACATGTTTTAGCTCCAACTGCGGTCCATGCTGTGCTGTAATGCTGCCCAGGTTTCCACCATTCCTTCCCTGGTGAAAAAGGATTTAACCTTAAATCCATTTTGCCTACATCAAAAGGGAATGAATCAGAAACAAAGAATCTAAAGAACAAATGAGTAAACATATAAACTTTAAGGAAGTAAAGTTTTGAAAAGAAACTTCCTTTGTCAAGTGAATTTGTTTCTCTTAAGTTCTTCCAACTCCAAAATTCAGACTGAGTGATTTGTTGCAATTGTCGTGTGTTTGCTTCTTTTGAAGACTGATCTTGGTTCAATGGCTCCTTAGTTCCTTAAATAACTTGTTCAGCTTGCATCTCCATTGCTTTAGGAACAAGCTCCGGTTGTCCTTCACAAATAAGAAACTGATCAGAATCATTGAAATCACTCAACAAAGTTTGATATATTTTAAAGAAAAACTTTTGA
Organism: Sisymbrium altissimum; assembly: GCA_900406495.1. NCBI lineage: Eukaryota > Viridiplantae > Streptophyta > Magnoliopsida > Brassicales > Brassicaceae > Sisymbrium > Sisymbrium altissimum. The sequence continues at coordinate 19,333 of OVBI01000739.1, forward strand.
ACATAAACAGGAAATCTTTTGACAATCAGATAGAAACTTCCTTGGGTTTGTGAGCACATGTTCCTCAATTGTTTCTTGTTCCAGTGTGTAGATTCAAAATTGTCCTGATAGCATTCTTTGCTTGTGCTTCCTTTAAACGGTTGTACTTGCTTGTCTCCATGTTGCATACTCAATTGGGTCAAGAAAATGGTCGTTGTCTCTTGCTCTTGGATAGTTGGAAATCAACTGATTGTCCTGCACTTTCAAAAGAACTAGAAAACCCAAATCATATGTGCAAAAAGTATTATCAAACAATCCTAGTTTCTTAAAAACATCTACAACAAACTTCAGGTCATGGGATCATCAAAGACTTTGTTATAGACTAGTATTAAATTAGGACAACAAATCAATCCTAAACCCTTAGTTGATCTAAGAACATTCAAATACAAATCATTCCAAGGAATCAGATTGAATTTTTCCCATCTAGAAACCTTTTTAATAAGCTCCAAATTTCTTTCAGCTCTACAAATCCTAAACCAAAATTTATTCAGAGAAGAATTGTTTTCACTCAATTTATGAGATGATCTAAGCATTGCATAACATTTCTCAAAGAATGGAAAATCTTTTTCTAGATTAGAAAAACATTTTTCAAAGACACAATCCTTTGAATTTGGTTCATAAAATTCTTTGTTAAACTTCAAAACACAGAATTCTTTATCAGAAGATGGTTTCAAAGTTTCTCAAAAACAATTCCTTCAACAGCTCCTAACAAATTCGTTTTCAAGAAATCAAAACCAAAAATTTCCTTTTTCAAAGAATCAAACTCACAAATCTTTTTGGTTTGAAAACAATTTGTTTTACGGATTTAAAAGTTTCGAAAGTTTGTATTATGTTGTCAAAAACAAAACCTGAAACATAAATCTCTTTAACACTTTCAAAACCGAATTATTTCTCTTCATGAGCAGTGAGCAAAACAAACAAACTATGGTCTATCCTGTAGAAGATATAAGGAAAAGATATATTAGACAATACCTTAAACCTAATTCATCCTATTTATCATGCGTATATATTTGTAATCTCATCTAACTAAATGAATCATTCAGCCATACATCTTATATGGTATCAGAGCCCGATCCAGACATGTTCAACCCGATCCGATCCAAAGTTGGTCCGATCATCGACAAGACCCAAAAAATTGATGCCGTTGATCCAACCCTGAAAATTCCGACATTAATGGTTAAAGAGCCATCATCTTGAGAGGGCGTATTAGGACATAATGTCCCACATCGGAAGTTGGAAGGGATCTTAAGTAATATATAAGGGATATGAGCCTCTCTACTTGCTGCCAATTGGTTTCGAGTTGGAAGCCCATATAACTTAATATGGTATCAGAGCAGTAATACGTGCAAAACCTAAAAAATTTCATTTCGCCGTCATCTCTAAGCCCTTCTCGCTTCGTCATTCTCTTACTCCCAATATGGGATCAGCGACTGCATCAAACGAAACCATCCCTGTCTTTGACACTCCACAGCTTCTCCACGTCAATATGGCAAATGTTACTAAACTCATGGCATTAAATTTTCTTATGTGGAGTCGCCATATCCATGCTCTTCTTAATGGCTACGATCTTGCCGGTTTTGTTGATGGATCCACTGAACCACCATCTCCAACACAAACCAATAATGGTGAACTCGTTGCCAACCCTGCATACACCATTTGGAAGAGACAAGACAAACTTTTTTATAGTGCCTTACTTGGCGCTATAACAGTTTCCATACAACCGCTCATGTCTACGACAACAACCTCAGCTCAGATCTGGCAAACTCTCTCTTCCATCTATGCAAAGCCAAGCCGTGGTCACCTGAAACAGTTAAAGCAATAACTGAAATACTGGACCAAAGGTACAAAGTCAATCAATGAATACTTTCAAGGTCTAACGACTCAATTTGATGAACTAGCTTTACTTGGCAAAGCTCTTGATCTGGAGGATCAGATCGAATACATCACTGGAGGGCTACCAGATGACTACAAAAACATCATCGATCAGATTGAAGGCCGTGACTCGCCATCATCACTTGTTGAAATCCATGAAAAACTGCTAAACCAAGAAGCAAAACTCCAAGCTTCCAAAGTTCACTCCCTCATTAGTCCTTCTCCCTTACCCATATCAGCGAATGTAGCTCACCATTGAAGCAACAATACAAATCACAACAACCGCAACAACAACTTCCGTGGTCAAAACCATTCCACTAATCGCAATCAACAAACTTGGCAGCAACAACAACAATTCTCCAAAGCCTTGGTGGAAAACAAATTTAAATACAAGATTGGTACCTTATATTCAGATAATGGAAGAGAATTCGAAGCCCTACGACAGTTCCTCTCCACTCATGGAGTATCACATCTCACCTTTCCACCACATACTCCCGAACACAATGGGATTTCGGAACGAAAGCATCGACACATAGTCAAAACGGGGCTCACACTTCTGCATCAAGCTGCAGTACCTCAAACATATTGGACATACGCATTTGCAGCTGCGGTGTATTTGATCAATCGTCTTCCCACTCTGGTGATCAACAACACCTCTCCATATGCAATGCTGTTCAAAACACCACCCAATTACATGAAGATCCGAGTTTTTGGGAGCCTCTGCTTCCCATGGCTGCGGCCATACATGGTGAACAAACTTGATGATCGCTCATACCCATGTGTTTTTCTTGGGTACTCACTCACACAAAGTGCGTATATATGTCTTAATGTTGCTTCAGGCCGTATATATGTTTCTCGACACGTCCAGTTCATCGAAAGCCAATTTTCGTTCACCATCTTCAATCCACGCTCTGCTCCACCAAAATCTACTCAAACACAATCCTCTCCAACAAATTCCTTTCCCACTCTGGTTCCGATTGACTGTCCGCCACTCGTAGCTACTTCGTCACCTGCGCCCCCGACCAGAGATCCTCACCAACCGTCGCCTGCTTCACCGCCTCCGACAAGGACCAATACAGCTCATGAAAGTGAAAACTTGACTGAGTCTGAATTGGGCCCAGGAAACATTCAACAGGCCCAACACCACAAGGTAACACTCCGACCCAACAAACACTAACACCAAGTCCTCAGAACAATGAGCCCATATCACCAAACCCTACACCATCCCCAAATCCATCTTCTTCCCCGACATCATCACCAACAAATCCAGTGTCACCACCATAACCACAACCACCCATAAATATACATCCCATGCAAACACGTGCCAAAAATCAAATCATTAAACCAAAAACCCGACTCACTCTTCTCGCAACCACAATCCCAAATATACCACATATTCCAACAACCGTGAACCAGGCCATGCAAGATCAGAACTGGAGGAATGCAATGGGTGCTGAGTTTAATGCCCAAGTTTAAAATCATACGTTTGATTTAGTACTGCCGGCTCCACATCAAAACGTAATTGCTACCAAATGGATTTTTACTCTGAAATACTTGCCTAATGGTTGTCTTTGTCTTGACAGGTATAAAGAAAGATTAGTTGCTCGTTGTTTCACTCAGCAATACAGTTTGGACTATTCGGAAACCTTCAGTCCCGTGGCTAAGTCGATTAGGCTTCGTCTGGTCTTACAATTGGCAGTGAATCATTCATGGACCATAAAGCAACTGGATATCAACAACGCCTTTTTACAAGGCACGCTTACTGACGAAGTCTATGTCTCCCAACCTCCTGGTTTTGAAGATTACGACCGATCTCATCACGTTTGTCGTCTACGCAAGGCACTCTATTGACTCAAACAAGCTCCCAAAGCTTGGTATCAAGAATGGAAGACCTATCTCTGTGATCTGGGTTTTCGAAACTCACTTGCTGATACCTCTGTCTTTTTCTTCATATGAGGTAACTGTGTTGTTTACGTCCTCGTCTATGTCGACGATATAATCATCACGGTAAGTAGTCCAACTTACAGCAATGACTTCATTACTGCTCTCTCTGCTTGTTTCTTGTTGAATAATCCAACAGATTTGACATATTTTTTGGGTATTGAAATCATGCGAACAGACAAAGGGATGCATCTAATGCAGCGTAAATATATCTTCGACTTACTCCAAACAACAAAGATGCTCGAAGCAAAACCGGTCACCACTCCGATGGCTCTTATGTCAAAATTATCTTTATTCAGTGGTAATGTTCTCTCCAATCCACGTGAATATCGACAATTCGTTGGCAGCCTTTAGTACTTGTCATTTACCAGGCCCGACATTGCTTTTGCCGTGAATCGTTTGTCACAACTCATGCATTGACCAACTGATATACACTGGAAAGCCGCAAAGAGAATACTGCGTTACCTCGCTGGAACCATCACCCATGGCATTTTCCTCCGGAAAAACTCACCATTGACACTCCATGCTTTCTCCGACGCAGATTGGGCTGGTGATACCGACGATTATGTGTCTACAAATGCCTACATTCTCTATCTTGGCTCAAGTCCGATTGCATGGTCTTCTAAGAAACAAAAATGCATCGCACGTTCTTCCACTGAGGCGGAATACAGAGCTGTCGCGAATATTGCAGCCGAGATACTTTGGGTTTGTTCTTTGCTATCTGAACTTGGTGTCCGACTTCCCCAAATCCCTGTAATATACTGTGACAACGTTGGTGCAACATATCTCGCTGCTAATCCGGTTTTCCATTCCAGAATGTAACATTTAGTGTTGGACTATCACTTCATACGGGACAACATTCAATCTGGTGCACTTAGGGTGACTCACGTCTCCACCAAAGACCAACTTGCCGATGCTCTCACAAAACCATTACTGCAACCACAATTTCTTCACCTTACTAACAAGATTGGAGTAACACAAGTCCCTCTATCTTGAGGGGGCATGTAAAGTATATAAGGAAAGGATATATTAGACAATAGCTTAAGCCTAATTCATACTATGTATCGTGCGTATATATTTGTAATCTCGTATAACTAAATGAACCATTCAGCTATACATCTTATCTATCCTCGCCAAATCAATTCCCTTATAGTGCTATTTCTGGATGTCATAAGGTAAAGACTTTGGAATCATTTGTGGCCCAAGATTTTGTAACATCCCAATTTCTGGTATATGGAAACTTATGTAGAGAGGTTAAAACAATTGATTTGGTTACCTATGTCACCAAAGTGTACTTACCTTTACGGTTGCACATCCTGAGAGAACTCCAGAGTTAAGCGTGCTTAAGCTACAGTATCCTGGTGACCTACCGGGAAGTCATTCGCGGTACCGTGTGAGTGAGGCCAAAACACGGGGAATGGTCATGTGGTGATTGCATGGATATTATATCATGACTTTCAAACCTCCCGGTTAATGCACCAACCGTCGGACAGGGGTGGGCCGGCTCATGGGCATAGTGAGAGGACATGGGGGCCCACTGGTAGGGGTGGTCGGAGCATTATAAGTGGTATCAGAGCCGGTTTGCCGTCTCAGTGCTGACCTGAGAGGCCCTGGGGGCGGTTAAGAATTGGTCTTATTTCGCAACGAGGACGTTCCGCTCTTTGAGTGGGGGTGAATTGTAACATCCCGATTTCTGGTATATGGAAACTTATGTGGAAATGTTAAAAGAATTGATTTGGCTACCTATCTCACCAAAGTGCACTTACCTTTTCGGTTGCCCATCCTGAGAGAACTCCAGAGTTAAGCGTGCTTGAGCTGCAGTAGTCAAAAGATGGGTGACCTACCGGGAAGTCATACGCGGTACCGTGTGAGTGAGGCCAAAACACGGGGAATGGTCATGTGGTGATTGCAGAGATAGTATATCATGACTTTCGAACCTCCCAGTTAACGCACCGACCGTCGAACAGGGGTGGGCCGGCCCATGGGCCTAGTGAGAGGACATGTGGGCCTAATGGTAGGGGCGGTCGGGGCGTTATAGATTTGCTGGCTGCTCCATGTCTATTTCCGGTTGTACTTGCTCTGGTGGTTCTCCAAATATTTCTTCTTCAATCACCTGAGACAAAGACACAATGCTACTCGGCTGTTCCGGTTGCCATGTGGTAAGTTTAAGAGAAGAAGTCTCACTTTCAAGAATTTATATCAGTATGATCTGAAGGAATGGAACACTTATCTTTGAGAGACTTTCTAAGAAAGGTTTGGTGCTTCTTCACAGTTTTCCTCTTAGATTTCTGTTCCCCTTTTTTGCTCAAGTGTTGTTGATCTTGTCGAACTTCTGATGGTGACAAAGGAGTTAAGGTGATCTGCTTCCCTTTGAACTTAAATGAGAACCGGTTGGTGAATCATATGATAAGTGACTTGGTGATCAAACAACCGTGGCCTCCCTAGAAGTATATGACTTTCATCCATGGGTAAAATATCACATAGCACAACGTCCTCATTCCTCTCAATAGAAAATGGCACCATCACTTGACTAGTTACCTTTAACTCACCACTGCTGGTTAACCATTGAAGTTTGTAGGACTGTGGATGTTTCTTTGTCTCCAAGCAAAGCTTCTTTACCAAGGTTGTACTTGCCACGTTAGAACTACTTCCTCCATTGATGGTTAGACTGCAAACTCTGTTTTAGACTAAGCATCTGGAGTAGAAGTCATTATCACGCTGATCACTCTCCTTCGATTGATTTTGATCGCCTAAAGTCTCCATGCTCTCCAATTGCTCGGCTACGATGATTGAAGCAACTGATGATGAATTTTAAGAACTTCCTCATGCTTTTATTTATTTATTTTCTTAGTGTTTTCCTCAAGTTCAATAGGACGTTTGCTAACTTCACACTCCCTGTCAAGACATTCAAAAACTTCATTAGCAAAAGAATCGGATTTAGAAGTTTTAGGGTTACCTTCTGGTTCTGGATAAAGAGATGGGGATGGATTCGCCTTTTGCTGTGGCTTTGTTGCTCCAGCTTTTGAAGAGGGACATGTTGCGCTCCCCTATATGCATTTATTCACGGCTTTAAGCACCTGCAGCATCTGTTCCTCATTTTTTTCACAAAACCTTTTGCTATCAAACCGGTGTGTACTAGCTTGTTGAAAGATCCTTTGATTTGTTCTATCGCTAAGCGGATTTGATTGATCTCTACTACTCAAAATCGGCTTCTCCTTTGATCTCGCCAAGTGTGCTCTGTCCTCCACAAAATCAAACTCATTCAAAATCAATTTGTTTTCTTTTGAATTTAATTGTTTTCTTTTGAATTCAATTGTTTTGAACTTTTCTGTTCTCCACGGCTGTAGTAGGGTTGATCTGCTCCTTCTCTGATCGAATTGCTCCTTCTACTAGACTTTTCTTGTGGCTTTCCTGCATGTATCCAATTATAAACATAATCAGACTTAACAAAAGTGGATTTACTTTCATCACTCAACGCTTGATGTTTCTTTTTCAAAAGAGATTGAGATGATGAAAAGAAAACTCCCTGAAATGTGTTCTGCTTTTGCCTAGGTTGCTTCGTCATACCAAACATGTTTTCCTGCAAAACTAAGCAAACAATTTAGAAGTAAAAACTTCTCCAAGGCGTCTTTTTCCTTTTGTTGTATCCTGCAAAATCAACAAACAGGATTAGGAGCAAAAGCATCTTCACAAGTATTTCTCTGAAACTGTTTTGCTCTCATGGTTTATTATTTCAGTGAATTCTCTAAGTTTCAAGGGATCTAACAATTTAATCTCAATGTGCTTCTCCAAAGAATCAATTGGCGACTCAAGCAAAGAAGAAAAGAGATCATATAAGTATTTGCAAGCCATTTTTGGCCTTTTATTGCGAGTTGAAATGGTGATTACCATTTTACCATTAATGAGATACAAAGAAATTCGGGGTAATTATGTATTTCTATAATTGACTTAAATGATTTAATGCGTTATTATTAGAATTATAAATTCGATAATTAAATTACTAGGTCACATTTTAATAAATAATATCGTGCGGATATTAAAAACGGAAGATAATAACTATATAGAATCGCGCGGGTATTAAAAAGGAAAGATAATAACTGAATATTTTTATTTCGTGAGATAAGGATGTTTTCGGCCTTGTCAATATTAAGAGCTTTTTTAAAAAGCTCTGATAATGCCATGTTCATGTTTATCAAGTCCTCTTAAATTTTAAAAAGGGAAATTTGAATAATCTATCATCGTCGGATTAGTATATTCTTCTTTCTTTAGAATATAAATATTTACATAATGTCTTGATAACTTTGTGGGTATATTTATCGTGTTGTACCGACTGTAAAAAAAAAAAAAAGAAATTCCTATAGCGATTGCTTGTAATCCATATATTTAATGATTATCGTTTTTGAAAGAAAAAAACTAGAGCGTGACCTAACCCTAATACATTCAGATGTTTAAATACATATCATTCACTTCACGACTAAAACGGCTACAGTTCTTTGGTTTCTCTCTCTGTTCTTAGGGCTTTGTTCTTTTTTGCATTATCATGTGCTTTTATTGCCTCACTGATTGGCGGCATCTATCCTAATGTTTCTTTTTATCTTGATACTAACCTAGCGATGTGCTCTTCTGAATATGGTTCTCTCAATCCAACTAAGGTTATGATTAGTTGGGAGCTCTGCGGTGGATCGGCAGGCGAGTTTTGGTTATTTTTTTTGTCTTCTCCAGTGTCCGTTGTTAATCGTTTGCTGTCGTTGGATGATCTATGGTGTTCTAGAAGATTATATACTATTTATATTCTTTTCTTTTATAGAATATTGTTGTTTCTTTTGACGCGTATATTTATGGATGTAGCGCTGATGTATGTCGTGGGTCCGGCTTAGAATCTAGCTCTTCTCTCTCGGGAGGTGATGTAGAAGAGTTGCGGTTATCCGGACAATGTTATAACACACCTTACGATTTCATTGATGTTACCAACAAAATAAGTACGTGATTCCACTACTTATTACGAGGTTTTGTTTTTGTTTTGTTCATGTACATCTGTTAATTTTTTCACGATAGGTTCTCCGTGTACTTTTGTTTGGGACACGCGTCTGAGTTCTCCTGTTGTACGACGACAAGGGTTTGCATGCAGAGGTGGATTGCGATTCTTTCTTATTTGTTTTATTTTGTTGCTAACGTGTACAATATTAATATTGGTTTTGGCTTGGTAAGGTATTGAAGAGTCTTGCCGTGGATCTGTGTTAAAGATTCTCGTGTCCAGAAATAAATTTTAGGTTCCTGTAGGAGGTTAACTGTTTTACCTTTGGTTCACTTGATTTGGATCCTATTTGCTGTGACTCTGGCCTGCTCTTCTGATGTGTGGATTTGAAAGTCAAAGATTCACATGTTTTTCGTTGGGATTTTAAAAACACGGTTTGGTTGTTGTGCAGTAAACTATTAGAAACGATAAGTGAGACCTTTTTTCCAGTATGTTTTCTATCTATTATTTTTTTATTGGCGGGCGAATGAGATATGTTGAGCGTAATCATTTTTTCAATGTTAATATTATTGTAGCCGGTGTTGCTTTAACCATGCATTTGGTGAGAGTTCTGATCCTGTTGTTGCTGGTGGATATGAAGATTAGGATTATAGTGAATCCAATGATCGTGGTGAGACCAATGGCGATCAAACTGATTTGGAGAGTATTGATGGTTTGGATGATGAGGAATACATTGAAACCAATGTTGATACCGATGCCGAAGAAGACAGCAAAGATGACGCTTCTTGGAGTGGTGATGATGGTTCTGACAATAGCTTTGGCGAAGATTCTTCCGATGATGAGGAGTGTGATGACACTGACATTGAGGATACAAGGGACAAGAGGTATGTCGATGGTGTTCGCGGAGGATATTGTATGGTTCCCACTCCCGTAGGTCGTGGTATTGTACCTGTTTCGCCACTGCAACCAATGAAGGTTGGCTGTCATGTATTCGTTAAGGTTTTACATGTTTGGACACAAGAAACAGTCATTAGAAAAAGAACGATGAAGTTTATATTGGTCGATGATCAGATATTGACATGTTTTATTCGGGTAAATTTTTTGGGGCCATTGTTTAATTTTCGTCATTCGTGTTAGTTTATTTCTGTGTGTACGGTGCTGGGGGTTAAAATCCAAGCTTATGTCGCAGATGGTATGTGTGGTTTATTTGAGGCGCGTCATACCGTTGGCTCTTGGGTTGGGATAGGTGACTTCATTGTGATTGACCAACTTGTTGTTGCAGGCATACTCCCCATTGCCATAAGATACTTTTTATGTTTTTTTTAAAAAAAAAAATTTATGCTTATTTTTTTGTCCTCCTAATGTATCGCTGGCTTTTTGTAGGTAAAGTCATTATTTCTTCTACTCACCCCACCTGGTGTATGCTAAATCAGAATTAGGCAGAGAAATATTCCATTGATTGTAATACTTTTGACTTTTTAGGTGTTGGTATAAGCGCTACATTCGTTTCTATTGTTATAGCTATGTATACACATTATTGTTATGCTCATTGTTCACGTTTTCGTGTTACGTCATGACAGATTATTTGGTTTTCTTAGTTATCCATGATTTAAATTATTTATAGCAAGACTACTTGGTTTTCTTAACTATCCATGATTCAAATTATTTCTTGTATGAGTATTTTATGCTATTTATTGTTGGTGTTGTTCATCCTACGTAACGATAATATATTATCTTAATGATCCATCATCTAAATTATTTATCAAGTGTTGTTAATTGTTTCGCTGAGATAATCGGCTATTATGATAATAGATTGATATGAATATGCCTTTCTTCATTAAGTAGTTGCTTTTATATCCTTTAAAGAAAGTTAACGTGTTCCCATTCGTCACGTGATCTGAGCTTTTAGGGATGTAATGATCGCGTTTAAAACGGTGTTGTAGGTAGTGTGATATTAACATCTATCAACATTTGTTTAGTCCTGTAGGCTTTTCGTTTGTTAAATGCAAAAAAGTCTTTTCTATGGAACACAAATTAGTCAGTATCGTGTTCAGCAATTTATTGCATTATGCTATAAATATAACATGTTACATGTAGCTTTTATTATTCTGATTACATACGTATCCAATGATGTTTTAGAGAAGTTGATACTGATTCTATCCATGATTATGTCGTGCTGTATTTATTTTTTTTAAAACGAGGATTCAATGATCAATAGTCAACTACTGAGATTGTTCCTTCTTTGCTAAAATGTTGAAATTAATATAGTTGCTTGATAAACACATGGAGATTTTTTTTGCATTATTAAAAAAGGAAAAAGAGAGCTCCGAATCTCGTTAGATGGTAATCGGCTATAAACAAAAAATACGGAAAATAGTGTATTTAATAATCATCGTTCAAATAAAAGATGGCATACTGCGTAACCTAACCCTAATATTATCAGCGTTTACACGAGGCAAGCAGTTCTGATGGCACCGTCTATCCCAAAGAGTCTCCGTTGCTCGATGATCCCGACATGGTTGATGGTTATTGTGTATCCATGGTGCAGTTGAAAGTGCTACGTCCGTTATAGACGCTTAGACGGTCTCTATGTATCATTTGAACTTATATTGTCTGACGAATAAGTATTTTATTTGGTTCTAATGCCTGTATATATTTGTTTATGTCAGTGTGATTTGGTGTTTATGATTTATGTTGTTGGTAGGGTACTAAGATTCAGGTTTTATTGGATATCGACTTTGCGACAAGGTTTGGTGCTTTTGTTGGTGAAGGTGTCTGAATTGTTTTGGCGTGTTTTGATGTCGTTCCCCTCATTGGATTATTTAGACCTATGTCTCATGCTTTGAAGATTGAGTGCACAGCAGAAACCTCTTAACACAAAGACACCACGTGTGACCTTGGTAAATTTTGCTCTTTCGTTGAGTTTCAGACCGTTCTCGGTGGACATCACAGCTCCGAGTTTGGTGTAGGTCAGTGTTTGCTGTTTATATTTATACATATATTCGAAAAATGGGGATGGTCGTTTTGGTTTAGCTTGACTATTCTTTTTTTTTTTTTTTTAGATTTGATCGGTAAAGTCATGGGTGTTTGTAATTAGGTCGATAATCCCTACGACAGCTATCTGGCTGGGGAGATGTATCTCAAATTGAAGAATCGGAGGTAGTTTGTTTTGGTTTATATTCATTGCTGAATCTAAAATCGTGTGTCTGTTTTGACTTTGTGACTATGCTTTTTATCTTTTTGGAGGGTGTCGCCTGTCATGTTGTGGTTGTGAGTTTCTCAACGAATTATCGTGCTGCGGTGGTAATGTTATCATATGTATCATTCATTTTGCCAGAGTTGATACCTTCAAAGGTATGTATATGCACAAGAATAATCCGTTGTTTACTTGATGTTGTTATTTATATTCACATATATACTTTTAAATATTTTGAGTATGGTTTTCAAACTGTAACTTTTGCATTTTTTGTGTGTAGTAAATACTAAAGGTCGTTGTATGGCGACGACTGCTTTCAACTGCACTCAGATTATGTTGAAGCCTGATTATCCAGAGGTCGAAGACTGCCTTTAAGATGCTGGACGATGCATGATAGACTTTGTGTGGATTTTTTTTGGTTTTAGTTTATCTGCTGAAATTCTTGTGTTCTTTTTGTAAACATTTTAATGTTTTAGATTGAGATGGGTTTTACTGCAAAAAGGATTACTTAATGGAATTCTTGAATTTATTTTATTATTTGGAGTTGTGTGGCATAATTTTATTAACAATAAATATTTGGCGTAAATTTCTTCTGGAACGTTTTGGATATATAGAACAAAACATGGTTAAAAAGGACGGGGAAGACAAAAAATTACTGATGTCTGTAATGAGTTTATATAAAAGCTGACGCTCCTCTAACTATTCATACTTTGTCAAGTTGAATTTGCTCTATGGTTTGTGTGAAGAGGTATGAAGAAGTCGAAGTTTCTTTCTTTGCCGTTAGTTCTACAAAATTGCATTAACCACCGTGTAGGTGATGGTTCTAACAAATATCTTTTTATTCTAAAGACAGCGCCAAAACCGACTATAATATTTAGATACCGACTACAATATTATATCTACAAAAGGAATCGGGGTAATTTATTTCTTTCCGTAATCGTTTAATATGATATAATTAAGTTTATATCATAAAATATTTCCTTTAGATTCTGAGTATTTTAATATTTCCATTTTTTTAAATGGTTGGTATATATGAGATTTAAAAGTTTACTTTACGCGCGAGTGCTTTTGGATTCTGGTATATATAATTGAAGAAATTTAACAATATCGTCTATAGTTTTTTTTTATATATATTTATATTTTGGAAAATTATTTCCATTATTTTGATGGTTGGTATATTCGAGATTTACAAATTTTATGCCGATGCTTTTGGATCCTGGGATATATTATTGAGGAAATTTAACAATATCGTCTATATTTTTTATACTTTTATATTTTGGAAAAGTGAAATTTAAAGATTCGTATATATTGTTTGTGCGTATATATATGATTGTGCACCTTTTCGTGTTTGTGTACCAAGCTATTCTTTACCTGTGTATTCTGTCTTCAAATAACATCCTGCAATGTCGATTTTTAAAAGGAAGGAGGATCCCCCTTTTTTTTATCAAAGATCTTGATCCATCATCGTATAGTTTTAGGATGGATGTTGTTGTGCTTAAAACATGGGATAGTTTCAAAGGAAAGGGAGGATGTTCTCTTGAGATGGTACTGATGAATTAAAAGGTTAGTGTAAATAGGTTTACCTATGTTCAAAACGTGCGTTTAGATCATTTTCTTAATGCCATCTCCATGTTCTTTATGTTTTTGTTTTGATTTTGTTTTTCGATATTATTCTAGGGTGACAGGATTCATGCAACTGTTGACAAGACTTTTGTCCGTCATTTTAAAAAGGAACTGGTTGACGGTTGTTCAGTTTCCATTAACACTATTAAGGTGTTGGTTACAATAGCGAATATCGGACGAGTAGGTGCCCTTGCAAAATATTATTTTATGCAACTACTGATGTCAAGCCGTGTCTCAATTATCCAACGGATGTGCCAGATAAGTTTTTAAAGAGTATTGTCGATGCGTTATCCGATGATCTGGATAGAACCTACGTTATAGGTGAGTTTGGTATTTGTTTTAAGTGTTTACGCATATGATTTATTTATATTTTAACGTGTATTCTTCTTTTCAGATGTAATGGATCAGATCGTGCACGTGGGTCATATAGAGAACATATTTGCTCAGGGAAAGCGTAGGTCAAGACTCACGATTGACATTAGAGATGCAAAGTATAGATGCAATATGCTTTTTATACCGAGTGGTTTGTTATGTTATTTTTTTATCCACTGGGTTTGATGTGTAGTGTTTTTTTTTTATCGAAGTGATATGTGGTTATTCTATACTATTTGGGAGCAGTATGCAAATCAGGTTTTTGAGTACACGCAGTCTCACAGCGCCTCGGTCATCGTGTGCGTGATTAGGCTTGAGTGTATCAAAGAGTATTTTGGTATGTTTTGCTGTACGTAATGGTTTACTGTTTGTGTTTGGTATGCTGTCTTTTAATTGATTGTGGACTTTTTAAGCAGGTGTGTTGTCTGTATCCAATGTTTTCAATACAACGCAGGTGCTATTGGATCCTATAACTCCTCAGGTGGATGCATTCAGGTTGAGGTGAGTCTCCGGGTACCATTTGATTACTGTGGTTTCGAGTTCATTACTGCCTATATTAATTTTTGTGTGTTTTGTTAATGTATTTTATAGGTTACCATCTGACAAGTTTGGTATCTCACCTTCTGATCTTGATCCTTTCGAAGATACTCATGATACGTTAGACAACGAGTTCTTCGGAAAGAGCTTGCAGAAAACGGTAGGGAGGATCCAGAGTGTTACCATGGTATTGTGAAAGTAATTGTCTAGATGTTGTTTAGTTATTAGCGTATAACGTTTTATGTCTGTTAATATGATCTATAGGTGGGTTAGCTCGGTTAATAGAGTCAACAACTGATTTTACATAGCTTGCAAGGAGTGTAGGACAAAAGTGTTTCCTTATCCTGAGAAGCTTGGTGACACAAATCCAGCGTTATGGCAATGTAGTACTTGCAAGAAAGATGTTTTAGAGGTCATCGCCTGGTAATCAGATATTCGTATTTGAGTAATTTCGTAAATGTTATCCTATGATTCCTCTCTTTATAGAGGGTTATTTTGATTGTTTTAATTTTTTTTTCTTTCATTTGCTTCAAGTGTTTGACCCGGATGGGGGCGTATGCAACTTTCACGTATTTGATTAGCTGGCTCAGTCCTTTTTAAAAAAGACCGCGGAGCTGCATGAGGAGACTATCGAGGTTGTATGATGCATACATGATAATAGTTTGTTTCGTTATTATCATGGTTGTTTGGTCACCTTTTGTGTTTTTGGCTTATAGCGGTTTCTGTTTGGTATCATTGTCTTGTGGCAGAATCCTTCTGGTGTGCCTGATGCTTTGACAAGACTGAAAGGAAATGATATGCTTTTCAAGGTTGTTGTGACGGAAGATCATGTTAACCGTACAAAAGCTTTGTTCACTGTCGAGAAACTCACTGACAACTATGACATGGTTGCTCGATATCGCGAGGAGTTTAGTTTGCAGGTATCAGTTTAGTGTGTCTACCCGTGGATCTCTTGATATTGGTGGTTTTTGGGATTGTGCAGAGAAGATTGATGTTTATGTGTGTGATTGTGTAGGCACCGATTGTTAATGTCACATCCGAAGCTGTGTCGAAAGAAGCACTGGAACCGCTAGAAACTCTTGCTGATAAGAAGTATAGCATTGCTAACGTTAGGGTGAGTCCCAGAAACGGTATTCTAAAAGATTTCTTGATTCGACCGTTGACACCCACACCTATTAAGAGGTCTGCGATGGTTGTCGATGAACTTGGAAACAGTAATGTTATTAAGAAGGGACGGAAGAAGGGGGGAGGGTCATAGATCAGCGTTGCCGGTGACTCGAGGATGGGAGATTTTGATTTAGAATTTTTAAAATATTTTTTTTTTTTTCGAGATTGCTATACTTTTATTTTAATGCTGGTTTGGGTTTTTACTCCACTTTTCTGGTTTGGATTTCTGGCCCAGTGTTACCAAAATTTTCAAGAATTATTTTGATAACTATTTGGTTTCCATGAGATTTTTTCTTATTTTTTGTTTAGTCTCTACAATTCTCTGAAAGTCGGATGACTGTTTGATAATGTAGGATTTTACATAGGGGGTTTTCTGCAATTTTTTAATTTTAAAAAAATTTTAAGAGAGAGAGAGGATGGTCTCTAAAAAGAGAGATCTTGAAATCCCATTTTTATAATCCCTGTATACTTTTTTTGTATTGTTTTTTTTTTAAATCAAACTATAAAAAAACATTAAAATAATAATAGAAAATTTTATAACAATCCTATTTTGAATCTATGAGCATTAAGAAATACTAATTGTTTTATGTTTTTTTGTTTGGACACACGTTATAAAAAACGTGTTTGCAAAATAGTATATAAATCTAGATGACCTGTGTACATATTATTACCAGATGATGTATGTGATCGGGAGTGTAATGTGCATCACATATTATTTGGACTTGTGTATTAAGACTAAAGATACGAATATTCGGATGCGGAGTCGGTGATTACGTTCATTGCTTGAAAAATATATCCAATTGCTGAATATATTGCCGAGTAAATGACTTTTATCTGTAATATATATTATGTTCACGTGTATATCCCCATTGAAATTTATTATTTATTCCGTATATATATGTATATCATGAAAATTTGTAAACATGGTTATTTAGCTTTAGCGGTTATTCTAGAATGCTTGGGGTTTTCAGTTTATATTTTTCAAAATTTCCTAAACAAACGTGGATTCAGTAAAATCTGTATCTACTTTATTGATGTGTCTGTGGTCTGTGTATATCTCTAAATTGATCAGGTTTGTATATACCTAGGCTGTGGACGAGTTTGGCTTCATAGCCTATTGGACGTGTGTTCTCTCAACCCTAACGCTTTATTAATTTGTCATTTATCCATATACAATTAATGCAATTTTCCATGTTGTTGCGTCTCTCTTACTTGTTTATTTTGTCTGATGTTACGTAGGGTCTTCTGCTTTTTGGTGAGCTATGAACATGGACATGTTACCTTTCCATTTCCTACGTCAGCAATCTTATATTTATAGTAAGGAAAACGATCCTTCGGGTTATCCACGAACAAAGTTTTCTGCTTGGATGGAAACTAATAGAGAGTGTGCTGAGGTTAGAAATTGGCTGTATATGGAATTTCCATCAAAGTGGGTTTGGGCTGTAAAGACTAAGAAGTGGCGTCCCGTATCAAAGACACTAAGATTGGGTCTATTCCCACGATTCCAAAATCCGCCGGAGGGATTTACTATTTGAGTCTTTTGCTGCATGTTGTTAGGGGGCCTGTTTCTTTCGAAGAAATTAGGACTGTTTTCGGAGTTGTCTACCATTCTTTTGCGAACGCATGTTTAACTCTTGGTTTGGTTCAATACTTGTTAGTTCAATATTCATCGTGTTTATTGGATTCAACGGATTTTATTTTTAATTGGAATATTATTGTTACCTATTACTACCGTTTTTAACAAGTTTGTTAATGAACTTATGGATTTAAGTTTTTTTTTTTAATGCCAATTGATATAATTTAATCATATCTCCCAAATTTTGTGAAATAATTTATGGTGGATATCTTTGTTTTATTTATTAAATGATTATATATTTATATTGGTTGTACTATTTTTTACTGTTTATTTTCTATACCTTTTAACATTGATGTGCCATTTCTAACAACAGCATGTACGTTTTCTTTATAAAATCAAGGTATATCATGTGAAGGAGACTTTCAATCGTTTGAAGATGACCAGATAAAAAACAGCATGCACGTTTTCTTTACACTGATTTGGTGTTTCTGGGAGGAACCTTCGGCATACTCCAGGAAATTCAATTTCAAGGGGAATTACGAACTATGTGCCATATACTAATGCCAAATGGGTTTCACCTGTTGCCATTCTGGGCGTGGTCCGATGTGACCAAAACACACCTTAGAGCTCATCAGCCCATCGACCCTTCTTTTCGTCAAGCCTCTTTTTCAATTCATCGAGGATTGTTTTGTTGGCTGCTTTTTCTTGGCCGTTGCCTTGTGGATACCTTGGAGTCGAAAAACTCAGACGTATTTTTCAGTTTTTGCAGGATCCTACGAAACGGTTCGAGATGAACTGCGAGCCATTATCGGTGATGATTTCATATGGGACTCCATGTCTGCATATGATGTGTTTCCAGACGAAGTGTTCAACCTGCGCGTCCTTGATGCTAGCATAGGAATCTGCTTGGATCCATTTGGAAAAAAAATCCGTTAGAACGAACAAATACTGCTTTTACTTAGATTTATGCATCGGACCGACGATATCTATTGACCAATGCATAAATGGGTATGGGAAGATATCGATGAGAGTATATAAGCTGGTTGTCGTATTGTTAGTGCGTGGTGTTGGCACTTCTCGTATTTCCTTGAGAATTTTCGCAATCTCTGATCATTGTCGGCCAAAAGTATATATGCCTTTTGATCTTGATGGCGAGTGCCCTTCCTCTGGTGTGGTTTCCGCACGATCCACTGTGAACTTCTTGCATGATTCTAATAGCTTCCTTCCCTTCCACGCATGTCTGAGAGGGCCAGAATATCTCCATTTAAGGAGATTTTCATACAAGAGGACAAAGCGCGCTGCTTGTGCTCTTACTTTGCGTGCCGCCCATTTGTCAGTTGGGACTTCTCCGTCGGTGATGTAAAGGTGGATCTTCCCCATCCATTCCTGATTGCAACCATATTCCCCTTGTTTGGTTTGCGGGTCGGCGCTCATGGTTTGAGCTGCTTCCATTTCCTCTTCTTCTATGGAATCTCCTGGAATTTGCTCCTCGGGATCTTCTCCATTTGGGTCAATGACCGAGATTACATCGGGTGGTCCAATGCTCAGATGTTCTATAAATTCCACCGGAATAACCCTACTCTCTCCAGGGGCGGAGTTGATGCCAAGACTGCTAAGGCGTCGACATATGCGTTCTCGCCCCAGGGGATTCTTGTGAGGTCGAATTCTTTGAACTGCTTTGCGAGGCCTTGGACTATCTTAAGATAATCGTCCATCCTTTTGTCCCTAGATTCGAATTCCCCACTAAAATAATTCGCATCCAGTTGGCAATCGCAAAAAGCGTTGATATTTTCCACCTTAATCCCCTGGGCAAGCCTCAGTCCAGGGATCAGGGCCTCGTATTCGGGCTCGTTGTTGGATGCTGGGAAGTTGAGCCGAAAAGACTGTTCGGGTCAAAACACCTCCGGAATTAACGACTAAGATATTTAAATATCAGAGAAAGCTTCTATATTTGAATATCTTCGGGAAAAAGATCGGTATTCGGAAAATAGTTCGATTTAAACTATTTTTATCGATAACTTACGAAAAGTATTTGAAAACAACTTCTCGATAGGTTTTTCTGATAAACCGATAAAAATCGCGATTCTTCGAGTCGGATGTTGTCAGCTCGTCTGAAAGAGGAGTGCTGACCAGGGAATTTTGTCCACCCAAAAATGTCGAGCTGGCTGACATCCCTCGAGATGCCCAGCTGATCGGTCTATTTTCCGAGCGGTTTTTCCGAAAACCCGATAAAGTCGCGATTCTTCGAGTAGGATGCTGTCAGTTCGGAAGAAAGAGGAGATCTGACCAGCTTGGCATTTTGTCCAGCCAAAAATGCTGAGCAGGCTGACATCCCTTAAGATGCCCAGCTGATCATTATGTTTTCCGAGCGGTTTGTCCAAAAAACCCGATAAAAGTCGCGACTCAGACCGTCAATTCAGCAAGGAACCAGTCAGAATAGGAGCCAGCTCGGCATCATTCCGCCTAACCATAATGCCGAGCTGACTGACTGATCTCCCATGCTATGCCAAGCTGATCGTCCAGTCCTAGCATCCTCTGATCCTTCCAGGCATGCAACCAGCTAGGCATTTCATCATGTCCGTCCATCAGCTTGGCAACCAGCTCGGCATTTTTTTCTCCCCTAGAAGGTGCCAAGCTGGCTGCATGATTTGACCATCACTTCCTCAAATATGTCGAGCTGACTGAATGGAAGGAGTTTTCGATCTTTCTCTGATGATCTTGTCCTGTCTGGATAGCCAAGATGCCTACCAGCTCGGCATTCTGGGTGACAAACACTCCAGCCTGAAGACCAGCTCGGAATTCCTTGCCAAGAGGAAGTTCTGCCGATCTGATCGGTCTTTTCGTCGCTTGCAGATCTCATTTCGGAGGCTTATCGATGTTTTCGTAAGCTTCCCGATGTTTTAACCGAACTTCGCATTGATTTCGGAGAATATCGTGACTTTTTTTATATCAAAAATGACAAAGCATTTACTTAATTCAAACCGGAAAGTCAAACCGAAGAAATCACTTGACTAATGATAAATGCCGAGCTGGATGGAAGATTCCCAAAGATTCTCAAATATTGGTCGAAGTGGGTGGAAAAGGTGAAGACATAAACTCCCACATCAAAAATTTGGCTAGTTTAGGCTAGGATTGTCTACTATAATTACCTCCGATGTAAAGCCTTCAGGGAATATCAATAAAAAAACTCGAGACTTGAATAACTCAAAATCTTGATACTTTCGTATTTGGCATCAAGGCCGTCCCATCAACTTTTCATCTCGGCCTGAAATTCCTAACTGCAAATGGGACCGAAACGATCTAGGGAGAACATAAGATCTCTTGCGCCTGTCTCTCTGTCAATATAAGATTCGGAATTCCGTAACTGATGAAAAACCAACAGAAAAGGGAAAGAAAAAGGTAGAAGCCGAGCTTGCTAAGCTCTTCCACAAGCTTCGGCTGGAAAACGCCAGTGAGCAAAACGACGACAGTCCATGCGTACCAGTGGTCTCATTTTGCATCGACGATTCCCATCCTAAGAGATACGTTGAAATCAGCGCAAACAATAAGGAGCCAATCAAGTCCGAACACAATACTCTCCTTAAGAAAAATGTGAGCACTTTCGCCTGGGCAGCAGAAGACATGCCAGGAATTGACATTAGTACGACCTGCCATGAACTCAACGTTGACCTGACCTTTAAGCCGATCAAACAAAAGAGGCGAAAGCTTGGACCAGAAAGAGCGAAAGCAGTCAACAACGAAGTCGAAAGTCTCCTGAAGGTGGGATCAATCATCGGAGTACGATATCCCGATTGGCTTGCTAATCCGGTAGTCGTCAAAAAGAAGAATGAAAAGTGGCTTGTCTGCTTGGATTTCACAGACCTTAACAAGGCCTGCCCCAAAGACAGTTTCCCGCTGCTGCATGTCGACAGATTAGTCGAAGCAACAGCCGGAAACAAGTTTCTCTCATTCATGGACGCTTTCTCTGGTTATAATCAAATCATGATGAACCCAGATAATTGAGAAAAGACAGCGTTTATCACAGGCCGTGGAACGTATTGCTACAAAGTGATGCCTTTCAGGATGAAAAACACTGGCGCCTGCTAAATTAAATATTCGCCAATCAGTTAGGGAAAACCAGGGAACTCTACATAGACGAAATGCTCGTAAAATCCCTAGAAGAAGACGACCATACAAAACACTTATCAGATTGTTTCAATTGTTTAAATAAACATAACATAAAACTCAATCCCGCAAAGTGTAGATTTTCAGTCACCTTGGGAGAATTCCTCGGTTACCTGGTCACTCATTGGGGAATCGAAGCAAACCCCAAACAGATCAACGCACTGATCGACATGGCTTCCCCGAAAACAAAAAGAGAAGTCCAAAGGCTTACCGGACAACTAACAGCACTCAATCGCTTCATTTCTCGATAAACAGACAAATACCTGCCCTTTTACGACATGTTGAGAGGAAAAAGGAGTTTGACTGGAACGAGTAGTGCGAAGAAGCTTTCCAACAGCTCAAATCCTACCTAGCAAGCCCACTAGTAGTCGCAAAACCAGCGGTAGGAGAGCCTTTGTTCCACTACACCGCCGTCTCAGTGACCGCGGTAAGTGGAGTTTTAATCCGAGAGGAGAGAGGCAAGCAAAGACCAGTATTCTACGTGAGCCAAACCCTCACAGATGCCGAGACCCGCTACACTCAGATGGAAAAGGTAGCACTATCGGTAGTAGCATCTGCTCGAAAGCTCAGACCCTACTTCCATTCACACACAATCAGACCCTACTCACAACATTTCTGCTTAGGACTATCCTGCATAGCCAAGTCTTTCGGACGTTTGGTAAAATGGCCAGTGGAGTTGAGCAAGTACGATATTGAATATCGGTCTAGAACATGTGCAAAGTCCCAAGTTCTGGCCGATTTCCTAATCGAACTTCCGCCCAAAGGAAGCAACCAAAAATCTGAAAACATAACTTGAATCCTTCATGTGGATGGATCTTCTTCGAAACAAGGCTCCGGAGTTGGGATCCGTCTGACTTCGCCCACAGGAGAAATCTTAGAGCATTCATTCTGACTCAATTTCCCAACATTAAACAACGAAGCCGAGTACGAAGCCCTAATAAGTGGGCTAAGGCTCACCCATGGTATCAAGGTCAAAAATATCCATGCTTTATGCGATTCTCAGCTGGTGCAAACCAATTCAGCGGAGAATATGAAACCAGAGATGAAAGAATGGAGGCTTATCTGCAAGTCGTCCAAGACCTCCCAAAACAGTTCAAAGAATTTGAGCTGACAAGAATCCCTCAGGGCGAAAATGCGCCTGCTGACGCTCTAGCTGCCTTGGCATCAACTTTGACCCCAAGAGGAAGCAGGATTATTCCGGTGGAGTTCATAGAACATCCATGCATTGGACGATCCGATATAATCAGGCTCATCCAAGAAGATCTCGAAGAAGAAATTTCCAAAGATTTTATGGAGGCGGATGAATCAGATCTGGCTCCAGCCATTGCAACCAACTCGCAAACCGAAAGGGGAGAGTTCGGTTGCGACCAAGAATGGACGGAGAGAATTTGCCACTACATCACAGACGGAAAGCTCCCCACCGAGAAATAGGCGGCACGAAAACTGAGAGCACAAGCAGCGCGCTTCGTCCTCTTGGACGGAAAATTCCTCAAGTGTTGACATTCTGGCCCGCTTGTGTGGAAGGGGGAACAAGCCTGAAAAATCATGCATGCAGTTCATAGCGGATCGTCTGGAAATCACTCTGGAGGAAGGGCACTCGCCATCAAGATCAAAAGGCATGGATACTTCTGGCCATCAATGATCAAAGATTGCGAGGAATTCTCGAAAAAATGCGAGAAATGCCAACGCCACGCTCCAACAATCCGCCGACAGTCCAAAATACTTTCGTCGATATCCTCACCATACCCATTCATGCGTTGGTCAATGGACATCGTCGGACCGATACACAAATCTTAGCAAAATCAGTACCTGCTCGTCCTAACGGATTACCTTTCCAAATGGATAGAAGCAGACTCCTATGCTAGCATAAAAAATGCCCAGGTCAAACATTTCGTATGGAAAAACATTATCTGTAGGCATGGCGTTCCATTCGAAATCGTAACTGGCAATGCTTCACAGTTCATCTTGAACCGTTTCCTGTCATTCTGCGAAAAGTGGAAGATACGTCTGAGCTTCTCAACTCCGAGGTATCCACAAGGAAATGGACAAGAACAAGCAGCCAACAAAACAATTCTCGACAGATTAAAGAAAACGCTGGACAAAAAGAAGGGACGATGGGCTGATGAAGTCGAAGGCGTTTAGTCTAAATCCCTGTTTTAAGATAGAAAAAGGAGTTTTCAGAATTTGTTTTTATGAGAGATGAGAAGATGAGAGAGACGATTGAAATACTGGCTGAAAGTGGCTCTGATACCACGTGATGTAGCGCGAGTCAGGGATGAGCTTTCAGCACGGTGCGGGATAAGTTTTAGCCGGTAAGCTACTAGCTCCAAACAGCCGTTTGTATGGATCGTAGGGTTGCACTGAGGTTGCGGATTAGCCCCAGATATCCTTGAGTGTCTAGATATGATGCACTAGAACCACTTAAGAGAATTTGCTGAATGAAATAACCTTTCAAGCAACAAGAAAGAACACGAAGAACAGAGAGAAAGATCTCAAGGAGTTTGATAAAAGATAGTCTGATTTTTATTAAGTGTTGTTGTGAAATGCTTATACAAAGAAGTATTTCAAAATGACAATGAAAATATTAATTGTATCACGGCAAACAAGAGCCATGCAGAAAATAAATGAGGAATTCAAATTTAGAAATGACGCGGTTTGGCGAAAAAGACTCTTCGACTGCCTGTCCAGGTTCATTATCGATGTATGGCTCGGTTAGTCCAGGACGCGGATGCAGCAAAAACTCGGTGCCTCGGTCAAGTCTTGATCCTGTCGCGCCATTTGAAAAGTCTCTCGTTTGATCATCTCCATTAGTCCTATATAGCGTTCCTTAGAGTTTTTCCCGGTGGAAAAGTCGATCAGATCGTGCAACTTGTAGTCGTTCCAAGTTTTCTCAGCTATCGGGTCGCTGTATCGGGCAAAAATGGAAAGTATCCGATTTTCGGGAAATTTGGCTTGAGCAAAACTGGTGTACGATGTATCGGGTGACTCCTCTCGATAATCGGTACGGGCATGGTTTGGAAAATCCCCTCCTCTTGGATTGTGTTTCTAGCAGAATTACTTTGTGGAGCATCTCCTCAATGCTCTCGTACTCCTGAAGCTTCATCCGGTCCTGAAGGTCTCGGTTCAGTCCTCCCACAAAGCGGACCATGGTTGCTTCCAAGGTGTCTTCTATGTCTGCCTTGATCATTGGGATCTCCATCTCTTGAAAATATTCCTCCACACTCCTTGTTCATTGACTCAGCCTTCTGAGTTTCTGATGTAGCTCACTACCATAATGGTTTAGAATAAGTCTCTTACGCATAAAAAAAGTCAGTTCTTCCCTTTTGGAAATTGGTGCTCCACCTGTCCTTCGCCTGAGTAACATCACTTGATCATACCAGTTAATAGCATAGCCAGAGAATTCAGCGGCTGCTAATCTAACCTTTTTGATTTCTGAAAAGTTCTGACAATCAAAGATGAGTTCAACCTTTCTTTCCCATTCTAAATAAGAGTCAGGATCATTTTTACCATTGAATGTAGGGATTTTTAGTTTCAAACCACCTACACCATCATCAGTTCATTCAGGGTGTCTAGCAAAAGGGTTACCTTCTCCACGGTTCCGGTTACCTCTGCGGTTTCGTGTGGTGGAACGGTTGTCCTCGTAATATTCCCCCACAATTTCTTCTTCTGACCGGCTTGGTCTCCTTGGTCGATTCCTTCTCGGTCCTTGATCTGGTTGGTTGGATTGGATCTCATCAATCCGAGCATGGATTTGTTATAAATCTGCAATCAACAAACGACTCATGTTATCATTTAAAGCCCTCATTTGCAAGTTGGATAGTCCAGCGTTGGATGCCTCAGGACGGTCCTCTTCTTCATAGTTCATCCTGAAAACTACTTAACAAACTTGTTAAAATAACACTCCTCTCTTGTGTTTTTGTATCCTCACCCACTCAATCTCAAAATTTAAGATCACACAAAATAATTTCTCAAAGTTCAATAGGACTTAATCGTCAGCTATCCAAGCAAATCAAACAACAAATCTTTGTAAGAAAAGATAGAAAGAGTGCAAGTTTTTTGGCGGGGATTTACTTTAACTAACTGAGCTGGATTTCTTTTCAGCACCCAAAACAATGATTCTTTTTTTTTTTTTTTTTTGATTTTCGAAAACAGATTTGGAAAATTTAGCCTAAATCCCCTGTTTTAAGATAGAAAAAAGAAAGGTGTTTTCAGAATTTTTTTTTTATGAGAGATGAGAAGATGAGAGAGAGGATTGAAATACTAGCTGAAAATGGGTCTGATACCATGTGATGAAGCGCGAGCCAGGGATGAGCTTTCAGCACGGTGCGGGATAAGTTTTAGCCGGGAAGCTACTAGCTCCCAACAGCCGTTTGTATGGATCGTAGGGTTGCACTGAGGTTGCGGATTAGCCCCAGATATCCCCGAGTGTCTAGATATGACGCACTAGAACCACTTAAGAGAATTTTCTGAATGAAATAACCATTCAAGCAACAAGAAAGAACACGAAGAACAGAGAAAAAGATCTCAAGGAGTTTGATAAAAGATAGTCTGATTTTTATTAAGTGTTATTGTGAAATACTTATACAAAGAAGTATTTCAAAATGACAATGAAAATATTAATTGTATCACGGCAAACAAGAGCCATGTAGAAAGGAAAATACATGCAGAAAATAAATGAGGAATTCAAATTTAAAAATGACGCAGTTTGGCGAAAAAGACTCCTCGGCTGCCTGTCCATGTTCATAATCGATGTTTGGCTCGATTAGTCCAGGACGCGGATGCAGCAAAAACTCGGTGCCTCGATCATGTCTTGATCCTGTCGAGCCATTTGAAAAGTCTCTCGTTTGATCATCTCCATTAGTCCTATGAAGCGTTCCTTAGAGTTTTGCCCGGTGGAAAAGTCGATCAGATCGTGCAACTTGTAGTCGTTCCAAGTTTGCTCGGCTATCGGGTCGCTGTATCGGGCAAAAATGGAAAGTGTCCGATTTTCGGGAAATTTGGCTTGAGCAAAACTGGTGTACGATGTATCGGGTGACTCCTCTCGGTAATCGGTACGGCAATGTCTCATCTGGCCCGAGATAATCGAGCATCGGGTGGTGGAATCCTACGCGATTCACCCGTGGTCCGCGTCTCGATGTTCCGACTGATTGGCTTGGGAAACCTCCATTCTGCTTCGAGACATCGAATTTCCTTCTTGTTTAGCCCGGTCAGTCCCACGTTAGTCTCGGCTTTCCTGCTCTGGTTTGTCATGCATCCCTTGCTCCAAGCCATCCGATCGGTCCGAGTCACTTTTGTCCGGGACGTCGCTGAGATTCCTATCATTCCCCTCCTCTTGAAAAGGATTCTACCACGAATCTGGAACATATGCTACATAAGGAGACAAGTTAGTGATATTAAAACTTGGTGAAATATTATACTTACCTTCCAAGTCATGTTGATATGCATTCTTGTGCATTATCTTTATCACCCGGAACGGTCCATCAATCCTTGGCATAAGTTTGGATTTTCTTTCCTCGGGAAATCTTTCCTTCGTTAGATGCACCCACACGAGATCTCCTGGTTCATAGACACATCACGTCGGCTTTTGTTGGCAAACTTCTCATACGCCTTTATTTTCTTCTCGATGTTCAACCGAACTTGCTCATGTAACTTTTTCACCGCCTTGGCCTGTTCTTTTCCATCTGTATTAGTTCTTTCACTCACAGGAAAAGGTAACAGATCAAGTGGCGAGAGAGGATTAAATCCATAAACTACTTCAAATGGAGAATGCCTAGTTGCCGAATGCATTGAATGATTATAGGCAAATTCTACATGTGGTAAACATTCCTCCCACGTTCTAAGATTTTTCTTTACCAACGACCTAAGCAAGGCTAATAATGAACGATTAAAAACTTTGGTCTGGCCAGCAGTCTGAGGATGACAAGTAGTAGAAAACAAAAGCTTTGTTCCTAACTTAGACCACAAGGTTTTCTAAAAGAAACTAAGGAATTTGGCATCTCTATCTGAAACGATCGTTCTAGGCATTCCATGAAGTTTAAATATTTCTCTAAAGAACAAGTCAGCTACATGCATGGCATCATCTGATTTTTAACAAGGAACAAAATGAGCCATTTTGGAGAACCTATCAATAATCACAAAAATTGAGCCTTTGCCAGTCTTAGTCCTAGGCAATCCCAAAACGAAATCCATTGATATAGCAGTCCATCGATGTTCAGGAATTGGCAAAGGAGAGTACTTACCTTGCGGCTGGGCTGTGGACTTAGATTCCTTGCAGGTCACACATCGGCTACAGATTCTCTCCACATCATTTGGTAGCCCCGGCCAATAGCAATGGAACTGCAAAACCTTATATGTTTTCAAACCTTATAAGTAAAGGTGCTTGAGTCAACTTCCCTTTTAAGGTCTAAAAAGCTTCCTCTTGCTCCTTTTCCCCCCTTAAAACCCACGCTCTTTTTAACCACTTCTGTCAGTGGTGCTGCGATTGTACTGAAGTCCCGTACGAAGTGTCGATAGAACTCGGCCAGGCCGTGAAAGCTTCTTACTTCACCGATGGTCTTAGGACTTCAGTACAACTCGGCCAGTCTTTGATAGCCCAAACCTTTTCCTCGCCCACACGCAAGACATCTGCACCAATAATAAAACCAAAAGAGACAAGATGATCTGTTCCAAATGAACACTTTTTAAAATTAGCAAACAACATTTCCTTCCTAAGAACTTCTAAGACAAATTTCAAGCGTTCTTTGTGGTCAGCCTGATTTTTGCTATAGATCAAAATATCATCGAAGTATACTACCACAAAATGACCAATAAAAGACCCTAAGATATGGTTCATCAAATGCATGAATATAATAGGGGCATTGGTCAAACCAAAAGGCATTACTAACCATTCATATAACCCTAGCTTGGTCTTATAAGCAGTTTTCCACTCATTACCCTCTTTCATTCTGATTTGGTGATAACCACTCTTTAAATCTATCTTTGAAAATATGGCAGACCCATGCAACTCATCTAACATATCATCATGTCTAGGGATAAGATGCCTATACTTTACCGTGATGTTATTGATAGCACGGCAGTCCACACGCATGCGCCAGGTGCCATATTTCTTTGGTACAAGGAGAACCGGTACTGCACATGGGCTTAGGGTTTCTCTGATGTATCCTTTGTCCAAGAGTTCATTGATCTGCTTTTGGAGTTCTTTAGTTTCTTCAGGATTGGTCCGGTACGCGGGACGGTTCGGCAGAGAAGCCCCCGGGACCAGATCAATTTGGTGCTCAATTCCTCTAATCGGTGGTAATCGACTGGGGTTTTCTTCCGGGAAAACATCTGTGAATTCCACTATTAGAGTTTGCAAGTCACTCGGCAGCTCCGGTGCATGGTCAGAGGTAGGGGTTAGAGGTTATTTACAAACAAGTAATACAGAAGATGGTCGGGAATACAGAGATTTTCTGACCTGATTGGACTTGATGTAAAGATTGGTTTTCTTACTTTTATTCACCTGCTTTTGTTTGTCTAGATCACAACTCTTTTTCAGCTGAATTTGGTCTTGATGCACTTCAGCCGGAGACAGGGGAATCAGAGTGATTTTCTTTCCTTGGTGGTCGAAAGATAGACGGTTGGTGAAACCACCATGGACCACCCTTTTATCAAACTGCCACGGCTGTCCTAGCAGGATATGGCTCCCGCCCCCCCGCAGGNTCGTCCAAGTATCGACCAATGGTAATGGGCACCGTGACCTGTTCTTTCAGACTAAGTTCACCTTCTTCATTCAACCACTCTAACTTGAATGGTTTAGGATGTGGGCGTGTTTCAAAGCCAAGTTTTCTGACAAGCACATTACTAGCAACATTAGTGCAGCTCCCACCGTCTATGATCAAAGAACATATCTTATCATTTTTAAAACAACGAGAATGAAACAAGTTCTATCTTTGTTCAGTATGTTCTGTTTTTGGCTGAACATTCAGGCAGCGCTGGGTCACAAGCAAGTGTCCGGTCGCTGGATAATCGAAGGTTTCTTAATCTGGTTCTTCATCGAAGATTGGTCCAGTGTCTTCCTTGTCGTCCTCCGATTCCACTTCTCTATTATCTCGGATGATCATCACCTTTTGGTTCGGACACTTGTTAGCATAATGTCCCATTCCTTGACATTTGAAACACCTGATATCTCTAGCTCTGCTCATGTTTTCCACGGCCTTGCCTTTGTCAAAACGTGAAGGAAAACTATTAGTTTTAACATCAGAAGTGTTTGGAACGAATGACTTACCTTTGTCCATGTAGGTTGGTTTTGACTGAGGTGCGTGTACCGGTTTGGAAAATCCCCTCATCTTGGATTGTGTTTCTAGCAGAATTACTTTGTGGAGCATCTCCTCAATGCTCTCGTACTCCTGAAGCTCCATCCGGTCCTGAAGGTCTCCGTTCAGCCCTCCCACAAAGCGGACCATGGTTGCTTCCAATGTGTCTTCAATGTCTGCCTTGATCATTAGGATCTCCATCTCTTGAAAATATTCCTCCACACTCCTTGTTCCTTGACTCAGCCTTCTGAGTTTCTGATGTAGCTCACTACCATAATGGTTTAGAATAAGTCTCTTACGCATAAAAAAAGTCAGTTCTTCCCATTTGGAAATTGGTGCTCCACCTGTCATTTGCCTGAGTAACATCACTTGATCATACCAGTTAATAGCATAGCCAGTGAATTCAGCGGCTGTTAATCTAACCTTTTTGATTTCTGAAAAGTTCTGACAATCAAAGATGAGTTAAACCTTTCTTTCCCATTCTAAATAAGAGTCAGGATCATTTTTACCATTGAATGTAGGGATTTTTAGTTTCAAACCACCTACCCCATCATCAGTTCATTCAGGGGGTCTAGCAAAAGGGTTACCTTCTCCGCGGTTCCGGTTACCTCTGCGGTTTCGTGTGGTGGAACGGTTGTCCTCATAATATTCCCCCACAATTTCTTCTTCTGACCGGCTTGGTCTCCTTGGTCGGTTCCTTCTCGGTCCTTGATCTGGTTGGTTGGATTGGATCTCATCAATCCGAGCATGGATTTGTTCTAAACCTGCATTCAACAAACGACTCATGTTATCATTTAAAGCCCTCATTTGCAAGTTGGAAAGTCCAGCGTTGGATGCCTCAGGACGGTCCTCTTCTTCATAGTTCATCCTGAAAATTGCTTAACAAACTTGTTAAAATAACACTCCTCTCTTGTGTTTTTGTATCCCCACCCACTCAATCTCAGAGTTTAATCTGGATCACACAAAATATTTTCTCAAAGTTCAAAGGGACTTAATCGTCAACTATCCAAGCAAATCAAACAACAAATCTTTGTAAGAAAAGATAGAAAGAGTGCAAGATTTTTGGCGGGGATTTGCTTTAACTAACTGAGCTGGTTTCCTCTTCATCACCCAAAACAAATGATTCTCTCTCTTTTTTTTTTTTTNTTTTTCGAAAACAGATTTGGAAAATTTAGCCTAAATCCCCTGTTTTAAGATAGAAAAAGGTGTTTTCAGAATTTTTTTTATGAGAGATGGGAAGATGAGAGAGACGATTGAAATACTGGCTGAAAGTGGTTCTGATACCACGTGATAAAGCGCGTGTCAGGGATGAGCTTTCAGCACGGTGCGGGATAAGTTTTAGCTGGGAAGCTACTAGCTCCAAACAGCCGTTTGTATGGATCGTAGGGTTGCACTGAGGTTGCGGATTAGCCCCAGATATCCTTGACTGTCTAGATATGACGCACTAGAACCACTTAAGAGAATTTGCTGGATAAAATAACCTTTCAAGCAACAAGAAAGAACACGAAGAACAGAGAGAAAGATCTCAAGGAGTTTGATAAAAGATAGTCTGATTTTTATTAAGTGTTGTTGTGAAATACTTATACAAAGAAGTATTTCAAAATGACAATGAAAATATTAATTGTATCACGGCAAACAAGAGCCATGCAGAAGGGAAAATACATGCAGAAAATAAATGAGGAATTCAAATTTAAAAATGACGCGGTTTGGCGAAAAAGACTCTTCGGCTGCCTGTCCAGGTTCATTATCGATGTTTGGATCGGTTAGTCCAGGACGCGGATGCAGCAAAAACTCGGTGCCTCGGTCAAGTCTTGATCCTGTCAAGCCATTTGAAAAGTCTCTCGTTTGATCATCTCCATTAGTCCTCTGAAGCGTTCCTTAGAGTTTTGACCGGTGGAAAAGTCGATCAGATCGTGCAACTTGTAGTTGTTCCAAGTTTGCTCGGCTATCGGGTCGCTATATCGGGCAAAAATGGAAAGTTTCCGATATTTGGGAAATTTGGCTTGAGAAAAACTGGTGTACGATGTATCGGGTGACTCCTCTCAGTAATCGGTACGGGCAATGTCTCATCTGGCCCGAGAGAATCGAGCATCGGGTGGTGGAATCCTGCGCGATTCACCCGTGGCCCAAAATCTGTATTCTGCAGCCCGTCTGGTACGTTCTGATAGGTCCGCGTCTCGATGTTCCGACTGATTGGCTTGGGAAACCTCCATTTTTCTTCGAGACATCGAATTTCCTTCTTGTTTAGCCCGGTCAGTCCCTTGTTTTTCTCGGCTTTCCTTCTCCCATTCGTCATGCATCCCTTGCTCGAAGCCATCCGATCGGTTCGAGTCACTTTTGTCTGGGACGTCGCTGAGATCCCTATCATTCCCCTCCTCTTGAAAAGGATTCGACCACGAATCTGGAACATCTGCCACATAAGGAGACAAGTTAGTGATATTAAAACTTGGTGAAATATCATACTTACCTTCCAAGTCATGTTGATATGCATTCTTGTGCATTTTCTTTATCACCCGGAATGGTCCATCAATCCTTGGCATAAGTTTGGATTTTCTTTCCTCGAGAAATCTTTCCTTCGTTAGATGCACCCGCACGAGATCTCCTGGTTCATAGACACATCACGTCGGCTTTTGTTGGCAAACTTCTCATACGCTTTTGTTTTCTTCTCGATGTTCAACCAAACTTGCTCATGTAACTTTTTCACTGCCTTTGGCCTGTTGTTTTCCATCTGTATTAGTTCTTTCACTCACAGGAAAAGGTAACAGATCAAGTGGTGAGAGAGGATTAAATCCATAAACTACTTCAAATGGAGAATTCCTAGTTGCCGAATGCATTGAATGATTATAGGCAAATTCTACATGTGGTAAACATTCCTCCCACGTTCTAAGATTTTTCTTTACCAACGACCTAAGCAAGGCTGATAATGAACGATTAAAAACTTTGGTCTTGCCATCAGTCTGAGGATGACAAGTAGTAGAAAACAAAAGCTTTGTTCCTAACTTAGACCACAATGTTTTCTAAAAGAAACTAAGGAATTTGGCATCTCTATCTGAAACGATCGTTCTAGGCATTCCATGAAGTCTAAATATTTCTCTAAAGAACAAGTCAGCTACATGCATGGCATCATCTGATTTTTAACAAGGAACAAAATGAGCCATTTTGAGAACCTATCAATAATCACAAAAATTGAATCTTTGCCAGTCTTAGTCCTAGACAATCCCAAAACGATATCCATTGATATAGCAGTCCATCGATGTTCAGGAATTGGCAAAGGAGAGTACTTACCTTGCGGCTGGGCTGTGGACTTAGATTCCTTGCAGGTTACACATCAGCTAACTTTTTTTTCTATCTTAAAACAAGGGGTTTGGGCTAACTTTTCAAAATCTGTTTTCGAAAAAAAAAAGGAAAAAAAAAGGGAATCATTTGTTTTGGGTGCTGTGGGAACCGGAATTCACCTTAATGAATTTTCAGAAAGTTGTTAATGTGAGAATCCGAGAATCTTGCCAGAGAAAGAAGAAAGTAGAAAGAAAGATCGAACAAGGAAATTAGGTCAAAAAGAGAACGAACTTTTATTGCTATAATATTGAATGTGTGAATGTCTTAGAATATGTTATCAGAGGTAGAGATCGATCCTTATTTATACTAAGATATCCTAAGTCCTAAACAGCCTAAGTTTCGATGTGGGACAAATGTCTTTTCCATTTTCCGATGACTTTTCCATAAATCTTCGAGGAAACTTCTAAAACCTTCCGTAAGTCAGTTTCAGTCTTTGTCGGTCCATCCTTCCAGCTCAGCCCAAGTTGATAGACGAAACATCATGATGTTTCGAGAAACTTACGAAAACATCGTGATGTTTCGAGATACTTACGAAAACATCGGTATGTTTACGAAAAGACCCTGAAGACGAAGAACGAAGCGAAATGAGATGAAACAAAAGTGTCAGCCAGCTTGGTCAGAATTTCCTACCGAGCTGGACAGCAGGCAGCATGCTGACCATCCAGCTCGGTAGCCTGGGTGCAGGAAATGCTGAACTGGCTTGCTTCCAGGTCCATGATGTCGTCCAGCTCGGTATACCGGGGGAGAGGAGATCTTTCGATAAGTCATGGGATGCATCCAACTAAGTATGCTGAAGGGTGTCGACGAGCTCGGTATCCAGAAGGGTGGATCTTATCGAGCTGACTGACATCCAGCTCGGTTTCCAGGAAGGGAAGGATTCTACCGAGCTGAATGCATCATGCTATCCAGCTCGGTATCAAATAGGGAGCATGATACCGAGCTGAATGCATCATGACAGCCAGCTCAGTAGACTGGTACCGAGCTGACTGCTCTATGCTGATCAGATCGACGTTCTGTGGCAAATGCTTGGCAAAATNACTTGGCAAAACATGCATCCAGCTCACGTATGCTGACCAGCTCGGTAGGATTGGCTGCCAGAATACTGAGCTGGCTGTCCTCCAAGCTTGGTTGATTGCCTTTTACTCGAAAAATTGTAAATTTTGTCGGTTTATCGGAGGAATCGTTTAAAGGATGAAATGATCAGCCGAACGTGATGAAGAGATGCCAGTCAGCTCGGTATCACTAGCAGGTCTTGATACCGAGCTGGCTGTCTTGTTTCGTCCAGCCGATCGTCCCTTGTTTGATGAATTGCGAGTTCATCAATTTCTCAGAAAAACTCTCGAAAGACAAAATTTCTTACTTTCTTCGCAGAGTTATCGACAAAGTGGTTCGAAATGAACTTTCTCCGAACCCATATCTAAATATGGAAACCCTTTTTTGATATTCAAATATTTTAATCGTTAATTCCGGAAATGTGGGTTTTGACCCCAACATTTAGCCCCCCCAGCACGTCAATATCGAGCATGATCTTGACACAGTGATTTAGAGGTATAGTGCGGGATTAAGTAGCTAAAATGTTCTGATCCCTATATCTCGGGAACTTTGATTCTGTGATTTTTTGAAAGTTCGTATGATCTTTCTTGGTGACAGAGCGAGTTTTTCTTCCCTGCTGAGATTGGATTGAAGCGTTTCTTGAGCTGTTCACAAGGTGTAAAAGGAGACCAGGCTGTCTGCTGAAGGAAAGCTAGATGTTGTCTGTGTGTTTTAAGGACTGTCGGAGCTTAAGTGTCTTGTATGTGAAGTGAGGATTGGTTTTGAGGATACGCTTGGGATATTGCCTCATTAAAAACCTTTTACTAAGAAAAAAACCTTTGGGAAAAAAACGTAGTAAAGAAAAAAAGTGCAACGCGTATAAGGATTTGGGATTGACTTTCCAAAAAACTGTTCGAGTTAAGTTTTTCCAAAGAGATTTTTCTGAAAAACTGTTTAAGTTAAGTTTTTCTATAGAGGTTCCTCTGAAAAACTGTTTAAGTTAAGTTTCTCATAGAAGTTTTTTTCCGAAAAACTGTTTAGGTTAAGTTTTTTTTCGCAGAAATTTTTTCCGAAACACTGCTCATGTCCGAAATTTTTAGTAAATGTTTTCCGAGAAACTGTTCATGCTAAGTTTTTCCAAAATTTTCGTACAAGGATTTCCAAAAAACTGTTAAGGATAAGTTTTTCGGAAGTTTTTCGTGCGAAACCAACTCGTGAACCATGAATATCGAGCTGGCTGCAAGGGATGGGTGTTCATGGGCTGAAATGCTGACTTTGACCAGCATTTCCTACAGAGCTAGACGGTAGGCAGCATGCTGACCGTCCAGCTCGGCCAGTTTTGGCTCCCATGCTCCCTTTCATTGATTCCTTAGGTTTTTCAGGAAAAACTTAAGTGTTTCCGGAACTTTTTTCGGAAAAAGAGAAAAATATTATATATATACATATATATATATATTTATACTTTTTTTTAATTCTTTAATTCTTTCCGAAAAACTGTTCACGATAAGTTTTTTGGAACTTTTTGCATGAGCTGGATGTAAGAGTGGGATGCTCATGTGCTGAATGCTGACTTTGATCAGCACTTTGTACCGAGCTGGACGGTAGGCAGCATGCTGTCTGTCCAGCTCGGTCGGTGTTGGCCTGTTGGTCTTCTCCATGGAAAACTGTAAGTATTTCCGGAGATTTTTCGTAAAGATTTCTCGAAAAACTGTTCAGGATAAGGAATTTTTGTTTTAAACATTTTTGGAACAACTGTTCAAGATAAGTTTTTTCGAAATTTTAATAATTTTTTTTACAGAAAACTGTTTAAGATAAGTATTTCCGAGATTTTTTTTTCTTTGTGGGGGGGGGGGGGGGGGGGA